>JAHKGY010000013.1:600000-836656 GCA_020736865.1 Ganoderma leucocontextum | reverse complement strand
GAGGATGGCGTTCGCGGGAGGACCAGCGCCCGCTCACCCGCAAGGTTCCCGAAAGGGAGGGCTCCGGCGGGTCGCTCGGTCATCGTGCGCCTCGTCAACCCCGCGAGCCAAGTGGCCGGGAAGGGTGGCCCAGGTGACCTAGACCTCGCAGCTTGTGCCAATGGGCAGCGACCGGACCCGCGCGCATACATCATGGTGGAGTGGCACAAGGCGGCGTCAGGAACTTGGATTCCTAACCGAATAAGTAGTATCGGCTGGCGAGGCTAGGAGGTGTGTGTGCCACTGAGATCCTTGCAGAGATGGGGGTTCGACCCCAAATTGCAAATTTAGCTCGGACACGAGGGAGGTAAGTATGAGGGGCTCGTGGGAGGGAGTGGCATGTCCGTGAAACACGGAATGTTAATTGCCGATCAGCCTCGAGGATTAACATTGGCACTTGCCTGAGTGGGCAACTTGAGGGTAGTGCGATGCACGAGTGATGCACGCCGGGGCCGAAACATGCATTGGCCGTGTTCGTATCGAAGCCTCGCCCAGTCTCCTCCATGAACGTGCATTTTCTTGAAGCTATCGCGAAAAACCAGCGAAAACCCTGGTTTGCTGTGAATGCCATCAGCATGCTTAGCAAGAGATCTGATGAATGCTGATAGGGAAAAGGTTGGGGAAGGGACAGACCTGATCGATTTCTTCAAACTCCTCCAGATGACCAGTGTGGTACGGTAGGGTACAGTCCGTGATGGATGATGCACCGTGCTGAGGAAACGGTCTCCCACGACACGCAAACCTTGGGCCACGATTGAGTTGTGTTGTGTCTCTCCGGGTAAATTATGTACGTACTCATGAGTCAATCGGAGGGCACCGACGTACATACTCTTATCTACACACCGCGACCTTCTCGTGGTATGCGCTGGATCATGTGCTCAATACCTCGTCCTACGATGCACAGAACATTGGGTCTCTCCGCGGCAACTTCTGATGATCGTGAGCTCCTCCTGCATTGCGCAAAAGCCCTTGACCCATGAGGCAGAGTCACATTGCGAAAACGGTTCCTTTCAAGCCTTGTGTGAGTACGGGGCGTCGCCTGCCCGACAGGCCTACACGAGAAACCCCACGTATTAGCGAATCACAGAACATTCGAAGGTAGACAGATCGCTCAACGTACCGTCGCCGAGCCACCCCTTTCGCCCGATGCGGAGACAAAAACATCCAGCACGCATGCAGTGAGCACAGCATGTTTCCCCGAAGGAACACAAGACAAGACGAGACACCATCGGGGTGCGACAACACGTGTATGCGTTGGACACGCATCGCACCAATGATGTCGCATCGATATGGTGTGGATGGCCGATTTGGCCACGAGTGGCGGAGGGTGCCTTGGCACAGAGATTGCGACTAACCTGAACCAGCGACGAATCCGCGAGCCAGTGCGGGTGGAATCGTCAACGATGATCGTTGGCACGAAGACGCACAAAATCCGTTCCCGGTGGAGGCGGGTTTGGAACGATTCCGAGTCCACCGGAATCGGGTTCTCGATGGCGGATGCACCCCTTCCGCGGGTTCTTTGAAAACTCGTGAAGACTTGGCGACCAGAGTGAATCCTGCCAGATACAATGAAGGCGAGGTTAGATCGTTATAAACGGTTAACTGTGCGCATCTAAGATAGTCATCGCGGCGCGTTGAAGGAGCACTACGAGAAGCGACTGCCAATGCGGACCGCATATATGGCGAGTTGGGCTGTAACATCGACATTAAAAGCACGCTGGAAACACCTAGTTAGCAGGCATACTGTAGTCCCACCGTAACCCATCCAATCATCGCAGCGCGTTGAGGCAGCGCGAAGCATGACCGATGCGCGCCGAAGGAGACTCATTCGAAATGAACTTCCTTCCACTGCAGCCTGCAAACATTTACTAAAATTTTCCCGTAAGTATGTAGTGGACGCTGCGATGCGTCTGGTGAGGGGACTCACGTTTGTGGTGCCTGGTGGGTGGACCTTCGCATCTCTTTTCCCAAAGCGATCTTCCCTACTGGGCGACGTTGAGTGGACGCCGGACGGCGGAAGTGACGGCACGTTCCGTCTTTTGGCATTCAGGCTAGCGCACTCTGGCACGTTCGCCTCGACGCCAGTGCGAGGTAGGTTGGCGAGTCGCTTGCGTGGACACGACACACCCGATCATCCAGACAAAAAGCAATCGCATGCATGGAGGGTCGAGACGAATACATCGCATCTCAGAACCGGAAGAGTACAGACTGCGTCAACGCCGCGTGAAACCTGGCGGCGTGCGAGGAGAAGACCATGAGCGGCTCTTTCCACATGAAGAACAGTCCGGTCGCCACGGGGAGCACGCCGGCAAGGGCGCCGAGCGTGCGCTGCTTCCGGTCTGGCCAGCCCCAAGTGTAGGCCGCAACCAGGTGTTCCAGATGATGCCCATGCCTTCGGCAGCGTGCCACGCGACGGCCGCGGTGAGTCCGATGTAGGCTACGAGACTGCGCCATGGGTACTCTTGCAGGGAGTACTTGACGTACTCGTAATCGAGTTCGGATGGGCCTATAGAGTAGATGGGAGGTGCTGGGTCTGAAGGGGCGACACGGTGGACGAAGAAGTGTACGGCGACGAGAAGGGCAGCTGAATATCCGGTGATGCTGAGGATGCTAGTCATGCGGCGGGCGGGCTTGGGGCCAAGAAGCGCTTAAGGATGGCGGAGACGGGATGGACTACAAGAGGGGCAAGGACGAGGTACTTCTCGCCAAATGGCGTCTGGTAGTATTCTCTGCCGAGTAACTGTGCGAGACCGCTCAGAAGAGGAACCTCCGTACAAAACAGGAGACGCACCATGACCTGTGAAGCCAACGAGGTCCCACCCAAGTTCGCGATGACGGGCGCGGTGAGATGTATGAGGGCGAACGTGGTTATAAACGGTGCCGAACCATGTGCAATGCGGGTCAGGACTGGCTGTGTGGCCATCGCCAGTCGGCGAAGAAAGGACCTCTCTTGACTGGGAGGTGCGTCAGCCATGTTCCTGCAGTTGGTCTGTGTGGGAGGAAAGCAAGATAGATTGCAGCGTGCGTCCACGCCTCTCACGACGAGGGATGCCGAGGGTGGTGCAAGCCGGAGGGATGACGAATGAGAAAAAGAAAGCGCCGGATTGGCTCCCGAGCCTTTGTTTGGTCCAGAAGCTCTTGCCAAACACCCGCTTCCCGATTCGGAAACTCCCAATTTGCGCGCGTCTTCCGAACCTGCAGCCAACGCCAGCTTCATGAGTTCCCGCGCTTCCTCCTCCTCTCCTGAACCGGAGATCGTCTCCACAAAAGTGAAGAAGTCAAAGGAGAAGTCCAAGAAAGTTAAAATCGCGCACCCTGCAGCGGAGCCGGAGAAGCATGGTCGAAACGAAGGCGAGGACGCAAGCCTCCCATACAAGCCTCCAGAGGGCTACGTGCTCATGAAGCACGGCGCGGAGGAGACAGAGTTCGACTGGGATGCAATCAACAGCGATGACAACCTGGAGCTTTGGGTGCTGCGGGTGCCCGATGGGGTGAGTCTTTTGGCTGTTGCTTCCCTATGCGTCGCGTTGAGCGCGGTTCATTCTCTGTCGCGAAGCTCAAACCTAAGCACCTCGAAAACGTCAAAATCGAGGCCCCCTCTTCCTCCAAGACCGCGCGAATAGGGAGCATCGACAGGAAGAGCACAGCGTACGACGTCTGGAGTCTAGGGGACGACGACGCAGAGGCCGTCGGCGGAGACGAGCTCCGCGCGGTCTCATGTCTCTTGCCCAGACGCAAAAAGAATGGAAAGCTATACCAGGGTGCGTCTCACTATTACTGTTCTCCGCCGTTCTGCGTGTGACATTTCCTGCGATCGAATGCATAATGCAGCCCCACATGCCATCTCTCGCCGCCTCGTGATCTCCACTCGTCCGACCCTCCCCACACCTCCCGCATCATCGCCCGGGTCCTCCCCTGTCGTGCATCAGAATCCCCCTCGACCAAGACATCCCCCAGAGCTGCTCAAACACCGATTCGCACCGCTTGGGTCCCTCGCGCCCGTAGAGGACTCCACGGAGATGGACGTGGACCCCGCACCCACCAGCCAGCCGTCGAAGTCGAGCAAAACGGACGCGGCGGAGGAGCAAGAAGAAGCGGAAGGGAGACACGTCGTCGCCGAAGAAGACGAAGAAGGCGAAGCCCGCTTCCTAGCGTATGCTTCTTGTCTGTCCTGTCTTCTGTGAACTGCTCGTCTCGTCTTTTATGGATATCGGGGACGATCGACGATGACGCGTTGACGTCCGAAGACTGGTCGCCAACGCATCCCATCCTGCATCTGCATAACCGTATCCCAACCTCGGCATGTAAGAGTACGATACGTAACATCCACCGTTCCGTCCGCGAATCCAAAACACGACTGCATATCATCAGATGGAGTACATGCATGTAGCGACAGCACTGACACCGACTACTGACTAAGGCAACGGCAGCGG
Source organism: Ganoderma leucocontextum (assembly GCA_020736865.1). NCBI lineage: Eukaryota > Fungi > Basidiomycota > Agaricomycetes > Polyporales > Polyporaceae > Ganoderma > Ganoderma leucocontextum. Next base: position 832,184 of record JAHKGY010000013.1, on the reverse strand, counting down.
AGGTAACGGTACGAACACAGCGTGAGGCAATCATAAGCAGGCCAAGCGGCGGCGGCGGCGACTATAGTACGGAAATGTGCGATTATGTACGAGTGTGAGTGTGGGGTGGTGTGCTGGGGTAGTTCCCGGTGATCCGAGCGCATAGGAATAATAGCAATAAGCACAAAGCACAGCGCGCAGAGAAGAGAGATCCCGACAGAGGCACTAGCCAAGGTCCATCTCGTCCCCGCCCGGCCTTTGCCTTTCGAGCCCGTCGTTGTCCGTGAATGCACGCCGTTCGCCCGCCCGTGCGAGCGGCTGTGACCGTTGATGATCAGCACGGGCCGTGCGCTCGCGGCGGAGCTCGCCGCCTTCGAGGATATGCGCTCCAGCTCCACACGGACCTCCTCGTCGATACCCTCGTAGATGCTCTCCGCCGGAAAGCCCACGATCCGCCCGGCCTGCATGCGCTCCTTCTCTTCGAAGACCCCGCCGACGATGTCCACCCAGTTCCGCCGCGTACGCACGAGGTCGGAAAGCTGGTCCGGTATATGTAGCTGGCTGTGCTCGTCTGGGCTGAGTCCAAGCGCGGCAGGACATGGAGGGAGGGCGGCCATCCCGGTGAGCCCCGAGGTGCCGTTGACGCCTGGCGGTGGGTCGCCCTTCTGCTTCTTCTTCTTGCTCACCTTCGGGCCGTCCTTCTTCTGCAGCTTGCTGTACAGCGTCGCGATGTTCTTGTCGATCGCGTCTCGACTGTCCACGTACTCCTGGTACCCCAGACGGTCCTCCGCGATCGCCGCCAGCCGCGCCCGACGTGCCTTGTTCGTCGCGAGGACGGTCCGCAGCTCCCGCTGTGCGTGACGCAGGGCGGTCGCGATCGGGTCGTCTACAGCTTCCGAGTAGTCCGGCTGCAACAGGAGGCGCGCAGTGAGACTAACCGCGCAGTGTGACAATAAACAAGATGACTTACGATGTCCTCCAGCAAGCCATGGTGCCGCATCACCACCTTCATCCGCTCCTCCAGGTCCGCCACGTTCAGCTTGTCACGCGCCGCCGCTGCCGCCGCCCCGTTCGTACCTGGTCGCCCCTCCATCGCCTCCTCCGCCGCCTTCACCCCCTTCCACTCCGTCACGTCGTGCATCGGGATAAGCGCGCTCACCACCCGCTCTGTCAGAGGCCCATGTCCACGCTCCTCCGTCACCAGGTCTGGCTCCGCCAGTGTGGATGGCTCCCACTTCGGCAGCACGTTCGACGGGCCAGCATGAGAGCCCGCGCGCATCGCTGCCGTACCCGGGAGTGGCCCGCCATACTGTGCGACGTCTTCTTCTTCCCAGACAGCCGAGTAGTGTCGCGCGAGCTTCGGCATGATAAACGGCTCGACCTCGTCCGCGGTGTATTGCAAGAAGCCGATATCCTCCTCCTTGATGGGTCGTAGCCACGGTTCTATGCTCGTGTAGAACGTGGTCACCTGCACTTGGCTAGGCTGTTTGCTCTTGCTGAAGTCTTCCATCACCTCCGTCGGCTTACTCGGTCCGGCCACTGGTCGTGGCGCGACAGGTGGCCGAGCAGATAGCAATGGCACCGACGCGGGGAGGTCGAAAGCGGGAGCATTCGAAGGCTGGTGTGACACACGTGTTTAGAACTCATTGCAGCTCGCACGCTTCGGAGCACTGACCTTGGTGAATGCCAAGGACGTGGACGGGTACTTGTTAGGCTTCGGTAGCGGCGGAGGATGTGGGTGCGTGTGCGCCGGGAGTGGCGAAGGTTTCCGTGTCTTGGGAGGTTCTGCCGGCCATTGAACACGGCAAACATGCACCGCTGACTTCGACTGACGCACCTGGTTCGATATCACTCGAGTCCTCCCGCTTCCGCTTCTTCTTCTTGTTCTTCTTCAGCTCCTCCGCGAGGCTAGGACGGGATGGTTGCGGCGTGGGCATCGGAGGTACAGGAATGGAGGAAGGGCGCGTTCTTAGAGGCTGGGACAGTGGCTGGGCAGACGCCCTGCTCTCGTCCCCGTTGATGGACGGCGTGACAGCTATGCAAAGGATTTGGAAAGCGCAATCAACAGTGGATGACGAAAGGCGATCGGTGGGGTGGCAGTAGCAAGCCGAGGTGAAAGCCGCATGACAATCCAAGGCGAAAGCGCCATCGACCAGTCAACCGTCGCCACAGAGATAGCGGTCAGAATAAACGGTTATACCCGTACAAGACGAGAGTCATAGGTGGCGTTGTTAGCCAATACATCGAGGGGGCCAAACGGGAAGAAGCAAGAAGGATACAGGCCGAGCGGGGAGCCAGAGCGTGGGACGACAGACATACCAGAACGGCGAACACGTCCAAACGAGGCACGGAGCACGAATGCGAGTGCGATGCGCCACAGGATGGCGAAATGCAATGTGCACGCGTATATTGAGGTGCCGCGAGGAGAACGCATGTGGTTAACGGAACGCGCGACGCGGAGAGCACCGGGATGAACGCAAGATGGAAAGGAACAAAAACGGTGAGTAAACGCGCGATGAATGTGGATGATTTCACGCACAAGCACGCTCCCTCTCCGCCTTCTGTAAGGCCTTCGCTTTGCCCTTCTCCTTCTCCTTGAGACGTCGCATGGACTCCTCAATTGTCCGGAAGTCATCTCCTGCCTTCTTGGCGAATTCGAGGCTCTTGACTTTGAACGCGGTGAGCTCTGCGTGTAGTATTTCGAGTTCATCCGTGGGTGGGACCGTGTCTGTGGGGTTATTGAAGAGAGCGGAGCTGATTGAAGGAAGTGCGGCGTATGAGGAGACTGCAGACGACATGACGCAGTTGAGGTCTCCAAGCCGCTAAACTCGGGCGTCGGCAACGTTCCCGAGCTGCCTCAGACCAGACCAGGCAGCAGCGGCGAGATAAAGCACGGCGAGCGGAGGTTGTGGGGGATGGTGGATGAGCACCGTCGCGAGCAGATCCAAGTGTGTAGACGCCCATGCTGAGCCTGCAGGCGTCTGTTACAACGGATGACGTATTAGGCAGGAGTTTCCCATGTGCATTGCGGTGCCTGCAGTCCCCGCACCAGCAAATGCCTCATTCCTCGCCCTCATTCTCAACGCGTCCGGGCCGTGGCTGACTCCCTCTCCTCGCTCGCTGTCGGCCTGTCTCTCGCTGCTTTCCATCCCTTCGTTTCCCGATCGCGCCCCCAATCCGACCTCGTTTGCGCTGCAAATCCCCGTCTTTCAACACGCTCCCCGCACCGTTCCTCGCCCGTTCTCAGCTCGAATCTCCGCTCAGCTCAAGCTCCCATCCGCATCAACACTCGTTCGGACAACGTAGTACGTCGTACAACTAGCCCGGGCTTATTTGCGACTTTCCGAACGCTTTGCGACTGGAAGATGACGTCGTTCTTTCGACCGTCCTCCCTGTTTCCCTGTGTCCGCCAGTGTCAATTGATCAGCCCGCAACCGTCTCCCTCCGCCGTCCCACACCTCACTTCGTTGCCCGCTCGGGGCTCGACGCCGCCATGCACTCCTTCCCCTCCCTCTCCCCTCTAGTGCCGACCATCCTCTCTGCCGCTGCTGCAGATGTCGCTCGACTGCGCGTGCACATCGTCTCACGGCACTTTCCCGTCGTTTGCAGCCTCCTCGTCCCCAGCAGTCTCCGGCGAGCACGTCGACCACCCCGGCCGTCTGGCCCGTCTTCCCCTCTCACTCTCAACTATACGAAGGCATTCTCATCGCCCGGCCTCCGTCCACTACGCCGACGCGTCCCTGTATCGCCGCTCACCCCCCAGCATCTCAACAACGGCCTTCAACATCGCTGCCGCGTGCGAATGAGTCCGGCGATTATCAGGCATGCCCTCTTCGTGGCTTCTCGATGCACGGCGCTTCGCTTCCCCACCCCATCGTCCCCGCTCTCAGACGGTCCCAGGACACGCCGAACTGTCATCTTCCGGAGCGACACGTACCGAGAGCACCACGCACTAATGATCCCATAGGTGAGCACACCGATACGCCTCGTTCCGCCGTGACTGAGCCCTCTAACGTCGCCAACAGGTTCGTAGCTAACGGTTTCGTGAGCTCCCGAACGAAGCCGGCGCCCAGGAGCGGCGACAACTGCAGGTACGCGGACGCGAAGATCCTGATGCAGCCCTGTCGCTTACGTTCCGGCTCACAGCTCGCTTGTCTGAACTCCCGGATGCCCCAAAGAGCACCGATATGGGGCCGTTCCGCTGCGAAAATGGACGGACATGACGCGCACCCGGCCCCAGTAGGCAATCACGTCGCACGACGAGGCCGACGACACGAATCCCGGCCCTGACGTCCAAGGTAGGTACCGAAATTGCTCCCACCTCGCAATGCAAAGCTCATCCGCAGTCCTCATGCAGTGCGCATGCATCTACGAAAGGCCCCGCAAGAAGCCAGGGCGGTTTCGCGGCGGTCGGCGATGGTTTGTGAACGGCGGGTCCACGGCGGTTCCATTGGTGCCCCAGCCGAAACCTCATTGGTGCGCCGTCCGAGCCAGGAAATGGGCTCCGGGGCACGTACGCGATCGACGGGACAGGTCGCGCAACGTGCGTGACACGTCGACGCGTGGAATGGAGGGGCAAGGCTCCCGGCGCCAAGACGACCGACGACACACGGCCGCCCGAGCCCTCCCGGACGTGCTCGACATGCGGAAACGGTAGCGGGCACACCGCTGTGCCGGTTTGCACCGTTTTCGCGGCCATCCGGGAGTTTGAAAATCGGGTCCAAAAGCGCGATTTCATGGACCTCAGACAAGACGTCGCCATTGTTCACGACAGAGCGCGTGCAGTGCCGGGAGAAGGCTCCGGAAGGCGACGTGGGACACAGACGAGCCGTCTGCGAGGCTAGGCAGCCCTCCCGACGACTTCTGGAAATAGGTGCTACCCGGCGGCGACGACGATCCAACGGCATCTCTGCCGGCTCGGGACGGCGGCAGCGCGCCCGAAGCACCGACTTCGACACTCACGAAGGCGAGTTCGTCGGGTCGGCTATGGCCCCATGGAGTCTCGACTTCGACGAGCCCAGACCGATCGCCTCGTCCGCGCCATTCACCCCCGGCCGAACCAACGCTCTCCGTGCCCAGATCCACGCCTTCCAGCTCATCTCACGAGCCGGCGGGATCTCGTCTGGCACCGTCCCAGCTGGGAGGATGCGCTTACTGACATTTCTATCGTAGATTCCCAGCCCGTGGGGGGACGTCAAGTCCCCAGCGAGGCGGCGAGCCGAACGCAGGAGCGGGCACAGCGGTGCGATACCCGGTAGCAAGGACGGCCAACGCAACGCCGTGCACGGCCCGCGAATGGGAGATGCGCGTTTCGAGCTCGTCTCCCAAGTGCGGACCGTCCTTGGTCGACATACGTCCCGGCCGCGACAACGGCGTGGACGTTCTCCCAGCCGGAGACCTGGCGTGCATCGCCCGAACGAACGACGAAGCGGCTTATGCGGGCGCGGTGAGACCGCCAGCGTCGTCTCGGCACGCTCGTGTAGCTTACTGTACGAGCGTGTACGTAACTAACGTCGAATATATTTTTGAGTCCTCAGCGCCCCGTCCCTGTCCCTGTACGAGACGACGGCGGGATCGGTCGTAGGTGATAGGCGCATTGACAGCCTCGCAAACTTGAACGGCAGAGCAGAAGCTGCGTTAGTACGTGTTTCCCCCGTGCGAGAACAGCCGAGACTGACCTGTGTATCGTCCATTTCCAGGTCTTGTTGGTGCTCCGTGGTCCTGTCGGGATCAAGAGCACACTGGTTAGAACGGCGACGGGCACGGCGAGGACACGTACCGTGCGAGAGCGCGGCCGTCCGGGACCAGGGTGCACGGACGTTACGGCCACGTTCTGACGAGAAGTAACGGCGGCCGGCCTGGACGAGTGGCTACGTCAGTTACGCGAGCGGATGGTGACCATCGACGTAAACGCACATTGATCGTTAGTTTGCAGGTTCTTGTCTTCCCCGCTTGTGCACATGCCGGGCGATCCGCGCGCGTTCATTCGTAAGCTGGGGCTACAATGGAGCCGTGTCTGGACCGCCGATGGACGTAAGTAATCCGTTATGTACGTGTACGGGCTCAGCTCACCCACCTCGCTTTCTGCAGACGTTGCGCAAGCGGGCAATTCCGATACTCGCACGCTGGCTAATCGACCGGATCTCGCTAGGTGTGGCACGGTCGCGTGTCCCGGATGGGAGACTCACAGCTGCGATGACGTCTGCGGGGTTGTACGATCCGGGTCCCGTCCCTCGCCGTCCAGGCGACGCGTCGACGTCTACTTACTGCCCGGAACCGCACGGGTAATCCGAAGACGGATGCCTTGGCGGGCGGATGGATCAGGCGGTGCCCTGTGACGACGACAGCGCGGGATTCACGTACCACGAAATGACGCATTGTCGCAAAGGCTCTCCTGCAACGGCGACCTGGGTTGGTGGGTTGCGCGTCAGGTACAGGTATACCTAGAAATGGTACCTACTTACCGAGAGCTTGGGGGAGAGGACCGGGGATCAAACCGCAACCTCGGCGACCTGGGGATTCAGGTGAGTACATACTCGTCGGGGAGCAGATAGCAAGGCAGAAGACCGCACTAATGACTCGGATTGGTACATGAAGTAGGTTTATGTGCAGACAGGAGCGAGATATGGGAGAGAGGAACGTTAGACGATGTGTTCGACTGTCGAAGAACAGAGAGTATTTGTACCTTGCAGAGTGGCCCGTGCACCGTCCGTGCGTGCGAGTTTCGTCTCTCGGCGTGTACTATTCCCGTCGGGTATGCACCAGAGGTAGACGATAGTCGGGCATGTCAGAACCATTGCCAATCGGCTGACGCCATGGGAGGATTGCCTGACGGCGGGATAACTTGGCGTACGGGTGGTGAGTCGGGACTGGGAAGATAGGAAGCCTACATGTACGAAGGGCTGGACTCGCTTCGGAATATGATGGGCGCTCCGTGTGTAGTATTCTTGGAAAGGCGTGCCGATTCTGGCTCAACTTTTTGGATGCGGGGCAGGAGGATCCGAGAACACGATCGGACGGTATCCGCACCGCCATTTGTTCATAGGGATCCTCCATGTTGCAGATCATGACCGCGGCCGGTATCCCATGGGCTCACATCTACTAGTATGCCCTTGCATACTTTATTTCCCTATGACCAGTGCTCCTTTCCCAAGCGGGCGGCGGTCTCATGCATAATATGTTTGTGGATCAAATGGCTATACTGAGCTTGCTCCGAAACATATTGACGAGAACTTGGACTTCAAATTCACACAGGGTCTGATTTTTTGGATCATCATGATTCATGATTACGCGCATCATCAGATGCGCTGCTTTGGGATAATCCCTGCTTGAACATCGATGGACTTGACCCTTGAAAGTCTGAAGGATATTAAATGCACTGGACAGGCCCCTGCTGCAACAATGATATATTTCTTGCAGGCTTTGCACTGGCGGACAGCTGTACTACCCTGAGAGATATCACTCCATACACTACCAGCTGGGAGACTTGTAACTTGAAGTCGTAAATGGGACTATATCTACGGCTGGCGAGATGTACATGGATGAAATCAAGGAATGATGCCACCACATGACGGCGTCTATGTCGGTTGTTCCGGCCCGCTCAGAATCCAACCATTGCTCACTCCCTCGTCCTTCACCAGACTGCCAATAGAGCGATGCCACCTAACGTACTTCATTATGTACTCTACTATGCTGGTCCAACATCGCGGGTTTCCTGATCTTCCTCGAGGGGCCATTGGATGTTCTCCATCGGACATTGACATAATCTGTGCGATAAGATAGGCGCTTTCGCGTCAGCTTGGTCCCGTGGTCCGGACCAGACAGCCATCGGCGCTCCCCGGAGCTTTCCTGCTCTGTCACAGCGCACTCCAGTCTCCGATATCTCCGTACCCTACCTCCCGGACCAATGGCATGACCATATCCTTCGCTATCAGGTCGGCTTCCGTCCCACCGCGCACCGCGCAAACGCAACAATACCAGCAGAGCCAGCCACAGCCCCAACAACCCGTGCAGAACAATGCTGGCGAGCGCTCCGTATCCCTCCAATCCTAAGTACCTCCCGGACCGGCGGGTCTTGCCCTCCCGGTCCTGCTCCTGTGTATCCTTCCCAGCCGCAACCCACACAATCTGCCCAGCCTGCCCAGTCGCAGCAGCCGTCCCAATCCCCACCATTGCCAGTCCGACCAGCGCGTCGCTGGTCCCTCGCACCATTCCTGCCACGCCCGCGCCCCTCACGCTCGAGCAGCAGCACATCACCGCAGTCGACGGCATCGTACCGACGCTCCAGAACATCGTCGCAACGGTCAACCTGGACTGTCGCTTGGACCTGAAGACGATCGCGCTCCACGCTAGGAACGCAGAGTACAATCCCAAGGTTCGTATCCTATGCTTCTAATCGTGTAGCCGTCGGACTTCCCTCCGTCGTGCAATCTCTACAGCGTTTCGCCGCCGTCATCATGCGTATCCGCGACCCGAAGACGACCGCGCTCATCTTCGCGTCGGGCAAGATGGTCGTGACAGCGCCAAGTCCGAGGACGACTCGCGTCGCGCAAGTACACGCGTATCGTCCAGAAGCTCGGGTTCGACGCGAAGTTCTCCGAGTTCAAGATCCAGAACATCGTCGGCTCGTGCGACGTCAATTTTCCCATCCGTCTTGAGGGTCTTGCGTACAGCCACGGACAGTTCAGCTCCTACGAGCCCGAGGTACGTTGTCTTCGTCTTGTAGTAGCCTCTACTCATGCTGTTGCTGAGTCAGTCTCTTTTAGCTTTTCCCTGGCCTGATCTACCGCATGATCAAGCCGAAGGTCGTACTTCTGATCTTCGTGTCTGGCAAGATCGTGTTGACTGACGCAAAGGTTTGTTTTCCTTTCTATTACCTTCGTCGTCTCCGCAGAACCCTTCCGGACATGAGTGAAGTTGGATACATACATGCATGCTGACCTCGTCTCGCCGCTGGCCGTTCAGGTCCGCGAAGAGATCTATACTGCGTTCAACACGATTTACACTGTGCTTCTCGAATTCCGCAAGCCGTGATCGTGCCCACCGACGATGACAGCGTTGTTTGTCGGCGCGCCCTCCCTCGCCAACCACCACATGTCTTAATCATCCCGGCGGTGGAGGGCATCATGCCAATGATTCAGAACACCGCCGCGACTGTCAACTTGGATGGTTGACTTTACCTGAAGACGATCGCGCTCCATGCCAGGAATGTACGGAGCATCCGAAGACCACACCGCGCTCATCTTCGCATCGGGCAAGAGGTCGACACGTTGGAGGAGATGGTCATCATGGGCACCATGTTCGAGGACACCTCTCGCGTGGTATTGGGCAGTTACGGTGTATGCGACACATCCAGAGCCCCACAGGCTGTCGATTTTCCACGCTGCTGAGCGGCGCGGGTCGACCCCAGCAAGGATCGTGCGCGCGGCGAGAGATATTGATATGACATTGATGCGCGCTGCTCCTACTTACAGTACGGCGTGGCGCCAGACAGGCCAACGTCCTGACCACATCTGCGAGAACAGATCGGCATATACAGCACTATCATGGCGACGCTTTCCCACCTGCGGGCCACGAGCTCGCGCGGGCGACCGTCGGGCATCGGCACTCGCCTCATCACTTCGCCGTGTTGCGCAGGCTTCGATCCTCTGCACTTGCTGCCCCTCATCGTGTTCTCGTTCTCGCTGCTGGCAGCGCTCCGCGCGATCGCTGGGGCGGAAGCCGAGTGAGGACGTGTATCGCCGCTGTGTGCTGCTCTGCGGGCAGGGCGTAGCTATACCCAGTCACGTCAGTACTCACGGCATTGTATACGGACAGGACGCGAGGGCCAGGAGAATGCGATGCGTGCATGTAGTAATGCTTGGAGAACGTGGGCTAGGATGTATTTTAGTGCATGACCAGGGGCGGAGGCTGCGCCGGAGAAGAGCCAGCACCCTCGCGCCCGCGCTCTGCAGACTCGAGCTCGTCTAACAGGATGCCGGTCCAGTCCCTCGCGAAGCTTAAGCTCGCGTTCCAGCCTCAGAGCACATTAATACAACTCGCCCACCTTTGTGGCGAAACACGACCGCGACCACACACTCGTACGACCTGTGTATCTGCGCATACGCGCCTTTAGGAGGATGAGTGACAGGCATGAGATGCATCAAGGCGGCGCAGGCTACATAGGAGAGGGTATGATATGCCCACGTCTCCCCTGCGTTGCGCGTGTAAGACTCGTCTCCCACGCCATCCTCCCTGTTGGTGCACACAATCGTGCTCGAGTCGTCGGGCACAGACAGGTAAGTAAGTAATAGTATGTGCTGCGATGTCTTGGTCGTGCCCGTTCGCGTCGAGCCTCCCGTCCCCATTCTGTTTCCGTTTCGCTCGTTTTCGTTCGGACCTTTGATGTCAACAAACAGGCACGGAGTCACGGACTCTTGACCTGCCTGACTCCGCTCCCGCCTCATCCGAGAGTTCGGACCATCACTTGCTGCCGAGGAAGCAGAACTGGCGCTTGACGATGAGCACGATGCTCCTGACCCTGACGAGAGGAGGTGGACGTGCAACAACCTTACATCGTTACATGCCACTGTACTGTTACTGGCGCCTGAAAGCGACCTATCAAGACACGATAAACAAATTCTTTGAGACTAACGGCACTGGCAGAAGGAGTGAGACGAGCTCGCCCGTGCACGCATAGCCTATGTACATGCTGTATGGGAATCGAAGCTTGAATAGCGCTGAACGAATCTCTGGGCGGCCGTTCGAGCATCGATTTCGCCTCCCATCCTCCACCTCTTTCCTGTGAGATGGCGGGTTCCGTCCCTGCCAACAACCCCTGGTATGTTATTCTTGGGGAGGGAGGCGCGAGAAAAACGCAGCAGGAGTAAGATTCTGTTTTCGATTCCTTGCATCGTGATCAAGCGCTCATTATGCATTGCAGGCCTCCTATGTTGGGCGGAAAGTTCACATCCACATTTCCGATCATCGTCAAGGTTTACACGGAGGCGCAAGCGGATGAGGTTCTTACATATAATGCGAGCCTTCAGAAGATCATAGAAGAAGACGATCCGCTAAAAAAAGTCAAGCTCGCATTCAGTCTGCAAGGTGCAAGATTGATCCTACGGGACTTCGTGGACGCTGATCGATCAGCACGCGGATTCTTTCCGGTGGTATGGGGCCAGAAGTGCGGGATTTTTCTGAGCCAGTGAGTGTTCCGCATTGTTTCCGTGGGCTCACTTCACAGCTGTGTGCACTGTGCAGCGAGGAGTGCCGGAATGCCGTGGGGACCGCCACGAAGCCCATCTACCACCATGCCCTAAATTGGGGTTTAGCAATCGCCTACATGATCTCGAAGGGCGAAACGGAGAAGACCAACAGGAACGACTTCGCGCTGCTCGCGGAGGAGTACAAGGGTAAGTGCCCTTTCTTGACACTGCCACCGCGTCTTTCTTATCCCCCATACAGGTCGTCTGCAGCGCATGTACCCTCGCAGCCCTCCCCCTTCCCCGAGTACCCCTTCTCGGTCACCGCGCGCCGCGTTTACAGCATCCCCGCCCGCTAGTCCATCTCCATCTCCGTCTCCCTCCTCCGCGCGTCCGTCCACATTGGCAGCACAACGGCCTGCGAGTACATCTGCACCTGTTCGCCCGTCCGCGTCGGCGCGCTCTACCACCGCTGCCCCCGTGTCCGTGGTATCCGCGCGCCCTTCCGCATCTCCTCTCCCATCTGCGTCTACTCCGACCCGTCCGCCTGCACATGCACCATCCCATCCGCCCGCGTCGACATCGTCCCGACCTTCCGCGCCCATCCCCACTATCCCATCCGGCACGTCGACTCGGACCCATCTCCCTCCCTCCGATCCCTTCGCAAGCCCGCTGTACCGCGAGGCCATTTTCGCAGTGGATACGGTGCACAGCCTCGGGGACCCTAGCATCGTCTACCAACACGTTCGCTCACTGCGGGGGGTGGAAAAGAGTGTCGCATACCCCCTTATCAACACCATCCCGGTGCCTTCGTGCGGACCAGCGCTCGATCTGTACTTGCAGGCTATGGGATATGACGTCGAAGCCAAGCTCGCAATCGCATTCGCCATTGGTCAGGCCGGCGAAATGGTTGATTTCGTCCGCGCCATCGTGCCGAAGGGCGTACCCGGTTCTAGAGGCTAAGTATATGTGGATCTTGCATTCTCTCGAAACTCCAAAGACAGAGTGGGCTGAACGTCATCTAATGTAAAATAGTCAGATTGTCATCTTAATGTACAATGTGATATACTGCACCATAGTTTCTTGGTCACGTGAAGAATCAACGCTCCCTCAAGGTGCCAATACTTATTAGCAACTTATTAGTGAGCTGTCCGCCCTTTGTCCGGCCTTTCTTTCTCGCTCTTTTTGTGCCGCTCTACCCAGGCTCGCGGAACAAGCCCATGGTCCGTGTGCGGGACGGCCTCAGAAGCTGACAGCTTGTCGGGAAGCTGCTTCACATCGATTAGTATATCACAAATCTCATGCGAGAAGGAGTCGTCAACGGTTCCACGCCCATGACGTACGCTCAACATCAGACCGTCAACTCCAAGAGGAAGGCTCGGTGCGAGGATTATAACGCGGCGTTAGAAGAGGCGTCAAGGAGGGCGCTTTCGGTGGTATCCACGACATTCAATATTACGAACAGGAACTCCTTCAAGTCCGGCTTCCAGACACGGAAAACGAGCTCCTGGAGAACATGTATCAGGGTATTGAGCCCGCGCGATGAGGTTCAGTGGTACGTGGCATGGGTAACCTGCTCAAAATGATTGAGCAACGTTGCTCCGAGTCACATATCCAAGCCTGTCGCCCAGTGCGCCTCGCTATGCGGCATCCCACCCCCAAGCCCGTGCAAAGATCTCAGCATCGTGGATGGCCATGTCGCTCGAGTAGAAGATGGCTGTCACCCAAGAAGTCAACAAGGAACTCGACGAGCAACAAGGAGATGTGGTTGCAAGATGCGCATATCAACGCATTCCGCGATATGCAGCGCGACGAAGGCATCCTCCGGGGACCAGGTGAGTCCGCTCCATTATTACCGCAGAAGCCGTGAGTTACGCTTCGCACGAAGCTCCCACTTGAAAGGCTTTACGTCGGCATCGGGTACCAGGTCACGATGATTTTAGGCCGTCACAGGCCTGAATCATTCATCACACTGGGCTAGTTCGCTTCTTCCGACTCCGGAACCCAACATAAGCTACGTATTTCAGATTTCAGATCTCCTGAACAATTCGCCTGAGGCAAGTAAGTACAGTGATTCGTCCGAAGGGCTGCCCCTGTGACAGTGATCTACAGAGCTGCACTTGTGACAACGTGACGACATGTTTCTGCAATCTGTCTACTAACGTCGGTTACCCTCAGGGAATCCGAACAAGGCATTCCATTGTGCCAAGGGGTCATGGAGTTGGGTATGGCGATGAGTGACATTCGCGCCTGACCCGACCGGCGGGTGTCATGTCAGCTAACTGGGGCAAATCCCTGTAGGTCTCCCTGTCTCTTGCACCAACTTGAAGTCCCGCCCCCATATCTCGCGCGTCCTCTCTCCGTCCCCTTCGTCGTCGTCCGTCGTTCGTACAATGACGGCATTCCTAGCGCTGGATGCGACTGTGTCCTTTCCATCGTCGCCAGCATTTCTGGTGGCCTCGCCCGATCCAGTGGGTCATGCCAAGCGGGTTATTAAGGCAATCCTCAAGGCACGCCGGATTGTTGTCGTGTGCGGTGAGCAGCAATGGTTTCCCCTCATCCTGGGCAGCACAATCTAACAGTTGTGCTTAATACTTGCCACGGTTTGCACATGTAGGTGCGGGCATCTCTGTTCAGGCAGGGATCCCGGATTTCAGATCGCCGGAGGGGCTGTTCCAGTCCTTGAAGAAGGACAACCCGAGGCTCATCTCAGGCAAGGACCTGTTTGATGCGTCAATTTTTAGGGTGAGTAGTACTTCATTTACGATGTTGGAATTTGGCTGTTACTAGGAACCTTGGAGGGCAGACGCTGCGACCAGGTCGCGTGGCCTGCCGCATTGCATTGGGTATCATGGGGGAGACATGACGATGTAAGGTTCACCGGGAGGAATCCTCAGTTCACAGCGAGTGTGATTTCCGGAGAAAGCTTTGCTCGATACGCCTCGAGGTGTGTTTGGTGCCAGTGGTGATACCGATGACCCAGTCGCAGCAGTAGTGGCGCATATGTCCCGATCTCTTCTTTGGTTCCATGCATCGAGCTTGCTTAGTCGTGGTGCAATACAGGAGTCACGGAGGTGTTCCGTATTCTCGCTCAGGTCATCAAATGACTACGATTCTCCTCGTTGCTACCAATGATGTAGAGACACATAACACCCTTTCTTAACCTGGTTTTGTACCTCGCCAGCCTGTTTCCGAGTATACTAACGCGCCGGCCACAGTCTGAAGACACAACATCGCTTTTCTGCCAAATGATCGCGCGACTATCGCAACTGTCAGAGGCCGCCGAACCAACGACATTCCATCGAGTCCTCCGAGTCCTCGATGACCGCCGACGTCTCCTCCGAGTCTACACGCAAAACATCGATGCGCTCGAGAAGAAGTCAGGTCTTACATTTGGGATTCCTGATGCAGATTTAAAGGGGATTAAATGTCGTTCAGGCAGAGGGAAAGCCCCTGTCCATGATGCGCGCACAATGGAGGCACCTCCTACCGATATCGCCCACCCTAATGAGCCTTCACCGGCGGAGACCCCGAAGTGCATCCCACTTCATGGCACCCTCCAGCTAATGCATTGCGCGACATGCGCACACTCGCATCCTCTACGTGACTACATCGACTCATTGGTCTCCGGGATCCTCCCTCCTTGTCCTCAATGCACCGCCCTTGAGGAGACGCGGCAGCTTATCGGAAAGAGGTCCCACGGTATCGGGAAGCTGCGACCCAGCGTCGTGCTCTACAACGAAGACCACAAGGACGGAGAAGAGGTGGGCAACGTCGTCTGGAAGGACCTGATGGGGTGCTCAAAAGGCAAGGGCCGCGCCAGAGCGGACCTTCTTCTGGTGGTAGGGACGAGCCTTCGCGTCCCGGGAACGAAGCGCATCGTACGGGAGTTTTCCAAGGCCGTGCGATCTCGGCATTCCACGATGAACGCACCCCCAGACCCACTTGCAGACGAGGCAACACTATCTGCCCAAGGCCTCGTGACGCCAACCCCTTCCGATACGCGTCGCTCCACGGGAAAGGACGAGGAGCCGCCTGTCCGGACGATTTACTTGAATCTGGAATTTCCGGTGCCAACGAGGGAGTGGGAGGGGGTGTTTGACGTCTGGATACGTGGAGACGCGCAGGCGTTTGCGAGGATGGTCCATGAGGAGGTGGAGAAGGAGGAACAGGTGAAGGAGACCGCGAAGCAGCGCAAACGGAAGAGGGAGGAGGGCCCGGGGGGCTGCAGAGAACGCGAGGTTACTGAAAGGATGGTTGAGCGGTCGCTGGAGTCTGCGCAGGTGATGGGAGAAACATTAGCAGTGTGAATCTGTGCGGTGGACTTTGTCAGTTTATTAGCAGGCCAAATGGGTCATGTAGTTAGGTGAATTGTCTATATGGCTGTCTGTAGCCTACACGTAGTTCCGTAGGACACGCAGACAGGTCTCAACCATATAGCGTGTTGTACCTCTCTACCACCTATAAATGCGCGTCGTTCTGCTGACAGGCTTTATTCTCCGGGTACGTCGCATCGGACACTTGAATATGGGAGAAATCAATGCATTTGAGCAGAATTCCACGATGTCATACTCTATTCTACACCAAGAGGCCAGTCCTTGTCCGCAAGCGTCGCCACTGACACATATCTCAAACTCCTAGAACGCTCGTGAACACACCTTCCTACTCAGCCCACTGAACTAGTATAAAAACTCTCAAGGTTTAAAACTAAGCAAAACGCCATACACACCGTTGTCATGCGCTGATCGACGCCACTGGCAACCACCCGACGTTGGCATTGGGCGGGAACTGCGGCTGGAACACGTTCAGTGACAGAGACGGGGTTGTAACCTTGGCAGACATGACGAAAATTTGTCTGCGCCTGTGTGATCGTCCCGGATCTGGATGGGAATGAAGACGCGCCGGTCTCGACGTCTGTGGTCGACCCTCTGGCGGAGCGTGCCCAGTCCGTCGAAGGGCGATCCACCGTGCTCAATAGAGCGACGAAGGAAAGACCGACAAACGTGCAGAGGTGCTCGCTGCCCCGTTGGCGGCGATCGTCTAGCTGATGATGTCCTGCACGCTACCGTCGCGGCCGACGGCGAAGTATTTGCCTGACAGGATGGCCTTGGGGCGCATGGTGCCTTCGGCCGGTCCATGCCGTCCGTGCCTGCGATCGATCCTGGGGGCGATCGCGTTCAACCACACGCCCTGCAGAGAGAAAGGGAGAGAAGGACCAATTGGTAAGCCAAGTGCATCCGACGAGACGAGGATAACTTGAAGGATAATGATGTTAGGGTGTTGAGAGTTGATGCACTCACGTTGGGGCCTTCGGCGACGGGCAAGAACCGCGGATGCTGGAAGGATGGTGAAAGGATGCGTTCAGGGGCAACTTGCCAGCGTTCAGTGCCTCCCACTCACTCGCGTCGATGGCAGCTTTAGCCGCGGAGACGTGGATGGCATGGTGGATGGTGGAGCGGTCGCCTCAGCAACTTGAAGACCTGCGTTGGTAGCTTGCGGCGTTATGTACCGTGGAAGTGCAAAGTTGCACTGACACGGCGCAATGGGCCCACCACGCCTGCTTGTCGAACTACTCCACCTTCAGGTGGAAACGTTCTCCTTTCTGTTGCTGGCGCTGGTGTGGTGCGGACGGGAGGGACAGGGGCGGCCGTGTCTCGGCACGCCAGGCTGAGTTATGACTGAGCAATCCAAGGGTCGACGGAGGATTGGAATATACGTGCTGAGGATTCTCGAGGTCTTTTGCGAGTGAAAGTGCAGCTGAGAGAAGCGTGAATCAAAGGGCGCGTGGAGTATGACAATCAAACTTACAGGGCATCGCCAGCATAATCAACAAGGTATACAGCGGAGAGTGGGGCGAGGAAGGCAGGTGGCGAGGGTACGCTTGGAGCGTGTCCGTGGTAAGTCCATGTCCGTGGTAAGTCCGTGGTTCAATATGTCCACGACCTCACAGAAAAGATCTGGGACAACGGGTTCCACTAGGCTCTGGGCCTGAGCGAAGTTGACAGCTGGGACCTGGAACAAGTTTATTAAATGGCGCACCTCGATATGGTTATCGTCCAAGGGCAGTTCCACAACCCCCGCATTCGCGCAGGCTCAGCGTTGTTCGAGCCGTGCCTGTCCCTATGCTCAACCCAGTCCGTGGAGACATGCAAGACCGCCTTCCTCTTCCGTTTGTCGGAGTGTTTGCCACCCGCCTACCCCAGCGACGACATCCCGGAACCTGGATCAACGCCGCAATCAATCGTGAGTATCGCGGACGCCAGCAAGCGCAGTCAAAACTTACCTCTGCGGCTCACGGTGCTCCTCCACATCACAGCGCCTGGCTCGTCAGCCCAAAGGCGTCCTTGTCCCGCGGCACGACCCACTGCCTCTCCGCCTTCGCCCATACGCTCCTGCCGCGCCGCGTACCAACCCGAGGCGTTCCTCCTCGTTCTACCTCCTGAAACCCGACCTCCACGACATCGTCGTCACCGACGACGAGTTGCAAGGCGACCGCCCTCGTGTCCACGCCTCGAGACCCGAGTACCAGCAGTCGCACATCTCCCGGAGTTTGGCCATATGCGGTGGGGTGGAGCGACGAGAAGGGTAATATTCATGAAGAGTAAGAGAAAGGATGGCCAGGCTGCTCGTGGAGTCGCCCAATTCATCACCGCCCTCGGCTACTGGATGGCGGGCTGGATGGGGCGGCGAGGTTGGTCCAGAGGCGAAGAGGAAGGAGAGGAAGGAGGAGATAGAGTCGCCGGAGGGTCTGCCAGGCTCGGTCTGGAACGCGCCGTGCGGCGTAGAGGTTGCCATGTACCATTATACGGGCGCGGATTCTTCGCGTTCTGTAGAGCTTCGTCTGTAGACTCACCACCCTTGTCTTCCGAAGGCCCCTCATTCTCGTTGTCGTTCAATGCCCCCTCTTTATGGTCGGGTGGGATCGGAGCCCGAGTCCCTCGTCTGGTTGTCGTCCTCCTCTTCCGTGAACTCGGCAGTGCAGGCCTACTCTTCCTCCTCCTCCTGCTCCTCCTCCTCCTCGTCGTCCTCGGCGCCCCATTGTCGTAATTTCGACTTGGTCACGCTGCTTCTTCTTACGTCTCTGATCGTGTGTAGTCGTTTTCATTCGTTCCTTCATGTCTTGTCCATCTCCAGTGAGGTCGGGAACTTCGGGCCGCTTGCGAGTGGGGTGGGCCCGTGGGAGGCGATAGACAGAGGTCGAGCTCAGCATCTCGGCGAGACGGTGGAGGAAGGTGGGATAGATTGTGGCATCGCTGCCGACAATGATCGAGATGTGGCAGGAAATTGAGAGGAGGCCTGCGGCCGACCGCGGAGCGCACTCGGCATTTTCCTGAGGGCTATGTAATCCTTCCCGGACTCCGACATATGTCCGAGTCTGCACGTCTGCCATCTGTCCTCAACTGTCGAATCGCGAGTCCAATTCGAAGCTGGCAGAGCATGGCACAGTCCCCCCTCGTCAGAATCGTCCGCCAGGCGCGTGGTGTATCCCTCAAGACCAGTCGATGTGCACGATGTCCCAAGAGGACTTCGTCGGTGTTCTCTTATTCCATTCAAGCGCATACACAGAAATTAGAACGTGAGATATTCTAGAAAGGGAGCGAGAAACATCATATTGCGGAGGATAACAAGCGAAAATCCATCTGAGGGTGCTATGACAGTTACAGACAACAAACCCCAGTACGACAAACCCCAGTACGACACTGAAGCAAACATTGCGTCCTCATGGCTCGGAAGGCGGCTGAAAGCCGCTTGCTGATGCATCAGCTGAAAAGCGAGAACTGTGAAGCCATTTATGAAAGTAAGGAGCTTGCGCTGCTCCAAGAGGAATTTCGGGGGTAAATATACGCCGTGCCTTTCATGGAAATACTGAACTTCCAGGCCCCATGTGTGCCATTGCTTTGCATGACGGACGAGTTCCCACAACTCGTTTACAAACTCCCCATGCACCTGCCTGAACTCATGCAGTCGGCTTAGAACCCGAGCCCTCGCTTGGCTCAGTGCAGGGGAGTCTGCCGCCTTCGACTTCTCATCCGACTCCAGGGCGGCGTGGAGCAGCGTGGACAGCTCGGAGCTGGGAAGAAGTGTGGGGACTCCGAAGGCGGATAGAAGCATGGCCATGTCTGAGTCTTGGAGAAACGTGGTCACGTCGGTCTCGGCAGCAAGGGACGTCATGGGGGTGGCGCGAGGGGCACCTTCGCCAGCTTGGAGGAGTGGGACGAGCCAACGAGGTCCGATGGATAGGAGAGGAGTGGGGTGGCGATCGGAGAGCTCCATGATCAACTGCCGTGGGTTCGGCGCCAGCGACTGTGGGGTTCTGTTCGAGCCGGCCTGCATTGGAAATCTCAGGAGCGTTGGTCTCCCCGCCAGAGGCTCGGCTCTCGGCGTCGGGAGGTCCTAAACCCCAGAGCTCCGGAATGTGGCTGAATACGAAGAGGACCAATGACCAATCCGCCTCACTTCCTTGGGGAGCAGAGGCTGTCATTGCGATGTTAGTAAGTGCTTGGATGCGAGGTATGCAGCAACCTACCAGCTTTCTTACAAAGTTGTTTTGCAGCTTCCTCGGCCGGGACATCGCGGTTTGGACGGCGTTCAGGAGCGATGCCACATGGTGAAGCCCTTGAGGACCCTGGATTCTGTGGTTGAGCGGGGTGTACGAAGTGAAGAAATGGCGCAAGAATGACGACGTACTGTTTCACCAGCTCGTTGAACTGTTTCATAACCTCTCGTCTCATTGCGGAGTCGAGCTGGAGAGGGACTGAGAATGTGCACGAAGCGACATCTTGTACCTTGATCGAATCAACGAAGGAGAGGATGTTTCGCCTCTCAAGGGTTGTGACCGAGGAGGAAAATAAACATAGCTTTGCTACCATGTTGAGGAGCGAGCCGACAGGGGAGCATCGCCAGACTTGATTGCCCGAGCAGGCGGATCGGCAAGGTAGCTGAGGCGGCTGGAGCATGAGCTCGAGCGAACTGGCCGCGGATCGAAAGTCGGGACGGCTCGCAGCTGGGGGAGGACGGGCAGGGACGACGCCGGGGGTGGATCCGGCGGACAGACCTGTCGATATCCCGCGTTGAGTCGTCGACAAGTCTCCAGGAAGGGTAGGGGGACGTACCTGACGACGAGGACATGGGTTCGTTGTGGGGCGCTGGTGATGTTCTGCGGCGACGTTCGGAGCGATCCTGGTCGTCAATTGGCGGAGGGTCAGAGTTTGAGGGCCGTAGATGGACCGAAGATCCTTGCCTTTATTCACCTGGCCACGTCGTTGCAACGCTGCAACAGACGTAACGTATTTCCTTCATCTCAAAGCCCTCGGGGACTCGTCAACTTGAAGAGGGCCGATTTCCTCGAGAAAAAAGCGGCAACGCTGGGCTGTTGGCAATGCGTGGTCGTCCTTCTGGTACCATACTCGTCAACCGTTTGTCCTATCCTGGTAGGAAGAGAGAGCCCCGACGTCCTAGCGACTAGCCTCGCGGAAGGGCATCGTATCGGCCGTTTGACATGTCACAAGTTATGGGCCGTGACATACGCGTCTGTCGTACTTTAGTTTTCGGTGAACTAGAAGCCCATGGGAACGGCCAAATCTCGTCGGTTGTGTGCGCGCTGCGGCTACCGCGGTCGACCCAATTCTGAACTATACATGCCAGATGCCGCGTCGGTCGAGCGCGTCACTCACCCTGATATGCCACGCCTCTGTGCGTGCGGGTGTACGCGAAAAACGAGCACTTCACGAGGAGAAAGAACATCGGAAAAGCGGAACTCAGCCCGGTATGCGAGTTACCTTGTACCGTGCATGGAAGTCGGACTGGGAAGGAATGTTCCTTGGATCTCTGCACTTGTCTGTGACATTCCCTGTTCACGGCTTGCTTGTGACATCAAACATTGTGACAGCTCGGCTGAGGAGCCTGGCGTGAGCCTGGCTACCATCATGCCCATGATGCCATTGCGACACGGTTCGGCCGCGACAGGAAACGACACCGAGTTCGCTCGGATTCCGGAACTATGAACGGCGAACTACATAGTGACGGCACTGAGCGGCACCTCCCTCGAGCTCGCGATCGTGCGCCGACTTCTCCGCGACATTCCCGACGTTTCTACGCATTCCCTTTTCAAGGGGTAGGGAGAGAGCGGAGGAACGCAGCCTAGCCATCGGGCATCGGTCCATGACCAGTGGCCTCACGCAGCCACTGCGGATCTGTGAGTGCCTCTGTTTAAAGGTCTCTGTAGGGCTCAATGTCGAGACGCGCGGCGTTCTATCGTCTCAGATGTAGCTCTTGAGCGGAATGCCGCGGGAGTGTTTAATGGTCAGCGGGATGGCGTTCGAGGATCAGCGCGGTAGGTAGACTCCAGCCACGGCATTTACCTATTACGATCCATACATGGCTAACTTGCGGTAGGATGTTACCGTGCACATTGTTCGGCTGAATGATGTTTCAAGGCGGCGTTCAGAGTACCGGTAAGCATCCACTCACGAATACCGCCCTCCCGAGATCAACCTGCGGGGAGTTGTTTACTGTATAAAACGCGGCTTTATCGGTGACGATAAAGGTCACCATCCTGTTGACGACTCCACCTTGCTTGACAGACCCATCGATCTCCTCGCTGGGAAACGTACGATTGGACCCTTGAATTCCCGGAACAACTTAGAATCACGCTGTGGCGTGGTAGGTGGCAGAGTCATTGAGCTCGACGGTCGTGTCCACTCATTCATCGCTCTACGCCCTTTTTGTTTCTAGGAGCAGATGCAATGGTCAATGGGGAGGGAAATAACCAATACGGCGGGAAGCTTGGTAAGTGCTCTGTCTCGGATAATTGCTCTAAAAGGACTTGGCTGATCGTGTCTCGCGGTTATAAATAGTCCTCGCCCTCGACGATTTGGCTTTGACCAGATTATTCAAGCAGTTCAACCGCGAGAAAGATGGGGCGGGGCTATCGGTTGATGAACAGCTAGCCAGACTCCGTGCATTGGGTTGTCCGATGAGGTCTTGTATCACTCAATCACATGCATGTCGTGTTGTGCTGATAGGGAAGACCACGCAGTCGGATGTCGATGTACAAGCTGCGCGCACGACTTGGCGTGCCAACTGTCGAATCAAAATTCGGCGAGAGTACCACAGAGCGCTTGCAGGCGATCTTGGACCTCAAGCAAAACGATGTCCAGGGTCGCTGGGGCGTTGCCCAAGTACGTCAACGTTTGGCGAACAAAGGCGTCTCGATAACTCGGTATGACGTCTCCTCGCCATTCGTCGTAGTCAAACTCATGCTGGGCTAGTGACGAACTTAGGGCGGTGTTGCATGATCATTTTGATCACGAATTTGACCGCCGTTTCCCAGGGACGGTCCGGGACGCCATTCCTCGCGTTCCATTGAATTGCATCGGTCCTATGCACCAAGTTCACGTCGATGGCCATGAGAAATTATCTTCACAGGCTCTTCGTCTTGGAACTGTGCGCTTCCCATCTCGCCTATCGGGATCTATGGGGTGGATTTGTCTTTCGCTTGGTTGTACTCCCAAATGTTCGTCTTGCATCCACTTGCGCACATCTTTACCTTGATTTTGCGGAGGAATGTGGTGGTATGTTGCTGCCTAGTAATGCCCTTCAAGAATTCCTCACAGTTTGGCTTGACAGCGATTCCAATGACCATGGTCAGCGACAAGGGTTCAGAGACCGGCCAGATGATTGAATTTCAAAAGCTGCTTAGGTGCGTTTGAGGGGCAAGGTTTTCTGGTCAATATCCAGCTTAATTGGCGTTTCGATGCTTTCAGGTATGATCGGCACCGAGGTAACTGAAGACCAATTCCGGTCATGGGTTCAAGTGCAAAGCAAGCATAACACCCCAATCGAGGGCTTTTGGCTATGGTTGCGTGAGGGTGAGGTCACAGCGTTCGTGACATGATCCTAAGTGGCGTAGCGATTTTCAATCGGACGACCCTCTACAGCGTGTGCGTGTTCATCTGCTCGTCAACGTGATTCTAAACTGACTTAGGCACATGGTCATAGAGACGTGTTCAACTGGCTATGGCTGCCCTTGCTCCAGGAACGGCTTGATGAATTTCGCGAATATTGGAACAACCACACCGTCCGCGCCAGAAGGAGAAAGATCTCCCTTCTGGGACGTCCCGGTTCACATCTGGACTTGTTTTACTCACGTCGACCCACCGCTAGAGACTGTCGGGTGAATGTGTGTCAAGATATGATCCGTGAGCTTGCGGCGGGATTGGCGGTGAAGAAGGCGTCGACAGGCATACCAGTTCGTGACGCCAGAGTTCCAGGCCGCCGCTGACGGAGCATATGCTGATCTCGGACATCCTCGTATCACGCTTATGACTGCTTGGACAGTATTCCTAGCCATAGTAGATGTTCTGTCCCATCGTTAACTGAGCAATCTTACATTCTCGCGCTGACGCACTCAACTACCACGGGAGCAAGAGGGCCACTAGATATATGTTAGCTCATGGCGGATAAACTTGCTCAGCCCTGCCAGGACTGTCGAAGGTGATTCGGGAATATATATATATTGAGCGCATGCAGCGAGTTGAAAATATGACCGGGGGCATGGAAGTCGAGACACACAGGCATGAACGATATTGCATACATAGTGACCAAGTAAGTAGATAGTCGAGGAAGAGTGGAAGAGACTTGGCGTTGTACATGGGATATAACGTGGATGAAGCGACTGGCGAATGAGATGGCATGCGAATGCGTGATGGAAGATAAATCCGGGAGGGACGACAGACAGATATTCTTCTGCAATAATCACAAGAGGAGGGTGGGAAAACACCTGTTAACACGCGAACTTCGATCTAAGACAGTAACAAATAACATACCGCAAAGCGTGCCTCCTTGGGTCATGCCATGGACTCCATACCGGTCTGGAAGCCGTGCGTCCATGCTTCGGAGAGCGACCGATGACTCAGATCGGTAGGGAAGGGCCTGAGCCGAGCGCTGGCGCCGCCAGCACCACAGTCTGACCAGACTTGATCCCGACTTTGCAGCTGGCGCCTTGTTTCCACAGGCGCGATAGTCGCTTGGACACTTGGGCGCAGAGTGTACGCCATTTCCGCGATTCTCCGATTGAGGAGGTCGAGTCTCATTCTCTCCCGTTCCGACTGGAGGAATTCGCACTCCGGCGATGCCGAGGAAGAGCCCAACGATGAATTAGACCCCGATACAAGACTTTGCGGGGAGCCGGCCAGTCCTCCACAGCGCGGATAGGGAGTTAACACGTCAAACTCGCGTAGAATCTGGGGTGCAGGTGCGGCAGTCGAAGGCGCGACAGAAGTAGAGCGCAGGCTGAAGGCATGCGGTTGCTGAGAAGCCGAAGAGGTGCTAGATGCGCCGAAATTCAACATCAATGGCAGATCGGGAAAGGGCTTGCAGAGTTGTGAGGAGGTGTGAGAAAGACCGTGAGAGGGGGCATGCTGCGAGGTCGGTTCCCGAGGAACGTTGGTTGCGCAAAGGTTCGACGACTGCTGATCACCCCTCCAGCCGTGTGGAGCTCCACATGGACCAGCTGCCAACTGACTGGGAAGACCAGCGTCGCTGCCATGATGAGGAGTGGCTTCGTTGTGGTCCAAGGCGGTAGGGTGCAATGAAGATCCGTCGTCGCCGTCACTGATCCTTGCCCCTATACCCACTGCGATTGAGAATTGAGCGGTGTAAAACTGTGCTCTATAGTCTAGTCACTTACAAACTGATTCCCCCGATCTACGAGCACCTTCCTCTGGAGATGGGTTGGACGGTTTCATCTTGCTGAGAACAGAAGCGGAGCCATTGGCTCAATCGCATTCGATTCTATATAGTTATGAAGCAAACCGATTTATAAGAGATCTTATTCAAGTAGAGGGGCACACTATACCTTTGCATCAAGGAGACGGGGCTTGCGGTTAGAGCGACAGTTGCCACGTAAACTGGGATCGATGGCGTCAAACGTGTAAGAAATGGGGGATGGACACAGGAACATACCAGAAATGACGTTGATATATTTACGGTGAGTCGGTGAACGTGGACAAAGGTGGAGTAGAGCTGTATGAGATGCGGGGGAGGAGACTGGGGGGGGGCAAGGGAGGAGAGGGTAGGACCCCAATAAGACCCGGGAAATGCCGGGGCAACGTGGGCCCCTACTTGATACCGACGTTTAAGCAACAGGAACTTTCTTGAACAGCGAGCTGTGGAGTCCGAATCGACCTAAAAGTGGTACTGGTCAGACACACGCCGTGGTCATTGGCACGCTAATCGTGGACTACTGCCCGTGCCCAAGTTATCGAGGTGGGAGCCCGGAGCAGGATATGTGGAGCACCCCGGGGACATGACACAGGGTTTGCGTTCGCCCCGTAAAAGGTAGGAGGCATCCCGAATAAAAGGATCCAAGCTGTCAGCAGCACAATGCCAGAGTCGTGTCATCGGCTGCCTTCTCGCGCCTCCTTCATCCGTCTTCTCTTCGGTCTTGAGTCTGGGCTGGCGGGGGTCTGGGAGTATGAAGGGGATGTGACCGAGTGCCAGGAAGATCACATTGCACTGGTTGACGGGCGAAGGCATGTGAACGAAGTGCTGTGATGAAAGTCGTGGAGTGAGTATCGTCCCCAACCTCAGCTACAACCACCAAATAATGGTTCTTGATATACTCTCGTGACACCGTGACAGATTGCGATCTCCTCCGAGATATCCATCGGAAAATTAAGCCAGCCAGACGATGCGAATCCTGGGAAAATCCAATTGCGGTTACAACTCAAGATCCGGACGTGCGCATTCACATCTGAGTCAGCTCAACTGACTTAATCCGCCTCCAATCAGGACACCAGGCGCGGCCTCAGCTTTCTATTTGGCTTATATTGCTGGCCCCCGCTCGGCGGACACTGCTGCTTGGTTCGGCATGGCTAACATCTCCCGTGTTTGGTCTACGCGATCTGCGAGGCTGGATGCATCTTACAACGCCCCCTCCCCTCGCCGACCTGAGAACTCCTCTAACACTCCCGCGCGAAAGTCTTGGATACCCCCTTTGACTCCTTCTGAACTCTTTGTGCATTTGGTTCACGTCGTTGAGAGAGACGCAGCGTTGGACATCGACGCCCTATGTCCTGGTGCCAATATTCAAGTCCTCTTGAAGATACACGTCGAGGTCAACTTCGTGGGTTCTATACAGACATTCTTGTGGTATTTGCTCACTAAGTTTCCGCAGGAAACGTATCACGTCACATCCGCAACATCACTGGCAGCCCATGTGTTGGTTGTGCGCGTTGAGACCCCTCTGCCTACTGGTGGTACCTACACGGCACGGCTGGATTCCTGGAAGGAGGATGCCGCAAGAGCTCCCCTCTGGCTGGCTAGCATCCCACCGGCATATACGCCTACCTCTCCACTCCAGCTCCACCGCACTCTCGGGTGGCTATACACTGTTGTCAGTGCCATTGAGGCCGCGACCTGCTCGGTGCGAGGAGGCGTTTGGTGGATGTTCCTACTCTTTATCAATAACGTGAAGGTACGACTCGGAGACAGTGTATGCATTCAACCGCTTGGATAACGGAACTTTCTTCAGGAGGCGTACCGTGTCGCCCCTTCTTTGCAGACCTCTGATCTCTTGGGAACTTGCGCCCGACCACGTCCTGCGCCACGTCCTCGTCACGCCCGAACTTAGCAAACTGGTTGATGCACTGGCGTCGATGCACTGGCGGTGCCGGCTGACTGATGACTCAGATGATAGACAGAATGCCCGAAGCGTGTGATCGGGCGCGGTGTGGGCTTGGGCACCTTCAACTTGTCGATTCGAGACTAGCGGAGACGATAACTAGTACTCGTGTACACATGTAGTTGGCTTGCAAATACGAACGAATCGGGGCTCATGTAATGGGCCGATGCCGTTCACATGGATAGTCTATAGGGCGACCGTGACGTGACCGCTGGCTTGAGTGGTCGGAGCTCGGAAGCTGTGCAAGCCGACCAACATGAAGAGCAACGTCCTTCCGGCCCGGGGATGCTTGGTCATCACGCCATGTTGATCATGGCCGCCGTCCGCGCGAAGAGGCAAGGATCGAGGTACTACTACTAATAGTCTCGTTCTCATGCCGTTCTCTATCTCTTTACAGATCCACTCACGCTCCCACTACCAGTGATGGATGGCGCTGCCACTGGCATGCCTTCTCGGGGAGCGGCCCTGGTGAGCTGCGAGCCGCCGAGCGTAGAGGTGTCACCTGTTGGCGTGAGGCGGCGGATGGAGATCGGGCGAACATCATTGATAATTGGCTGAGGATGGTGAGTGTCGGGGACGAGTGCTTAGTGACGAGTGGAGTAGGCCAGGAGTAGGCCCGGACGATGACTGCATTGGGTCTCCCGATCTCCCGCTTCACCTCCTGGCTCAATAAGTGGTGCAATGCCGAGCTACGTCTGGTAACGGCTGGGGGACGTGACTACCTTTCGCTTATTTGCGAAACACGGACTATTGTAGCTTGGCGGAACACTCCCGGCCGTGCGCGGCCCGTCACGCAGAACACACTCTCCTCGGCGCGTCCTCCTCGGCGTGTTGCTACGCCCGACGCCGTCGAGAGAGTAAAGTGGTCCAGCGCGAGCGCCCCTGCGGTGAAACTGGTCGAAGCGTCCAAAGGGCGAAGGCGGACGGCGGCTAAACTTACCGCCCGGCGCCGACCTCTCAAACTCTTCAATAACGACATCGCGCCATGCCATCTGAATTACTGAACTGAGTGGCCGACATGCATCTACCAATATGCCACATGGATTACAATCGTCGGCCACCACGGTGTGGACAGCTGGTAGACACTGTTCTTTGAAACGAGTATGTAACGTCTCCCCGGTGCCAGGTTGTCAGTCATCAAATTGTCTGCTACACCACATCGGGTACCGTCCGTGCATGAGCGAGGTGAAGCCTTAATCCTTACTGTTCCTTACTGATCTTCGGCCCTTTTCCCCGTCTTAACGCCTGGTCATGAAACTAACTCGCATGCACCGTTGTACTCGTTCTGTGACATCGTTTGATGTATGAACGTGGATGCGCACGAAGTCCTGCTACCTCGTAGCGGGTTTTTTCTCACTGCAACTGCAGACCTCTGAAGTGCTTACAAGCTACCGATATAAAAACAGGTTACCTGTTCGCTGCTGCGGTCGGTGGCGTTGCTGTCCTTCTCCCTCTTCATTCATACAAGTCCTCCCCCTGCATTTCTACGAGGCCCTTTCCACGCCCACCTCTTTATCCTGGTAGAAATGGCATCCGTCAACCGTCGACCTCCCGTTCATTATCGAGAACGAAACAACCTCGACCCCTGTGGAGGCATTAACAATGTCAACAACGGCTGTCAAATGGTCTTCCCCCGCATGGAACCTGGTGGAAAACTTTGCTTTCTCTGCTTAAAGCTCCAAGACCCAACCGTCAGTAGCTCGGAAAAGGACGAGATTCGGGTATGTTTATCCCTGTCAGCGTTCTTGGTGTCCTAACCATGCCGTCTAGGCCACCTACACGCAATGTGGCGAGTGCGGCGTCTGTGGCACGATGGTGACCGACCCATGTGGAACGTGCCGCCGAGCCGGTGAGTCATGTTGCTGTGCCACATTTTCGCATGAGACTCGCTTGCTAACGTAACTATAGAGAACTACGAGACAGGCGCACCGGATTGCGATCGAGAGACCTCTGCTCAACGTCGTCATACCAATCTCGAGAGGAAGCTTCTCCATAGAACCAATAATCCTGGTATCGGCACTACAGTTCCACTTGAGGAGTTGCAGACTGTTCGGGCCGCTCAGGGTTTCGGCGCCGCTTCTCAGAGAACGCAGGTGAATCACTGTACCATCTACTACGAATGCCGTCGTAGCGATTCTGCAAAGCACATCGATCAAATGCTCGGGACAGGGGTAATATTCTTCCCAGAAGTGAATACTATGCTAGGTGCGTCCCATTCTGCCCGAGTGGCTGTCGGGATCTTCCATGCCTTACGCAGAGTCTTAGCCCTCCGGTCCCGCATCGTCAAGGAAGTGAATGGGCGGTGGACAGAGTTCTACTCCGCTCCGTTGCTTGAGTACGTCTTCCTCCCCCGAGTTAATGAACCAGTGATGGAGACGAGTCTGAAATGTCTAGGGAAGAGACTGGTCTACGTGCACCGAATAACTATGTCTTCCCCACCGACAGTCTCGTCATGACGGTTGTGCAATGGTACCAGGTCTACAGCCGTCCGGAATACCGCGACACGTACATTGTTCTCCCAAAACAAACCCAGCGGAAAGGGAAGCAGAACTCAAAATTGTACGCGTTCAGTGTGGAACTCTATATTAATGTCGGTCAAGTCAGTCACACATTTTAGTCGTTCTGTTCTTCCGAGTGGTGTCTGACAAACTTGCAGTATGCAGCCCGCACCGAAGACCCCGAGGTTGTCGGCACTGGAAGAGCAGGTACAAAGCGCAAGACCTCTGCAGTAGGTGTTGCAGATATGCGCGTAGGCTCCCCAATCTCCAAGCGTGCTCGAGGTCAGATCCCTGTGTTAGCTTGATATCTGTGACATGTTTCTGACGTGACCCCAGAGACTGCATCCCCCCAACCATTGCGGCAGACCCTTCGATCGCTATTCGTTGCAGACGGCAATCTTATTACCCAGACCCCCTCCGCTATTTCTGTCGTGGAGATTCAATTCAAGAAGACTACTTGCCTCATATCTGAGGGCTCTGGCAGTCCGACGCTCATGGAAGAGTCTCCGTTACTGTCAGGATTTTTGGAGACAACACCCCTTGACCTCAGAGCTGGTGAACGTGGCAGCACGAAAGATGTGTTTGGAGTGAGTCTGTATCGAGCTTCGATTCAACCGTTTATTTAATGTGACCATTGAGCAGTTACGAATTGGGACCCGGCCCTACGTTGCGAAGAAGCTGGTCAATATTGGTAGCGGTAGATCGGAAGAGATTCCCCTCTCAAAGGCTGTCAGCATTCTCACCGCAGATCTTATTCGGCTCAAGCGCATGGCCTACTTCGCGGAGAATTTCAAAGCCCTTGCTTATGGCCAGGGGGTGGAGATTGCAGGTAAGATACGTCTTCTACGTCTCGCCTATTTCTAAGAATTTGTTGCCAGAGTTCGACGTATCTGAAGCCTTCCTCATCAAGTCGTACAAACCCAGCTCGCCGACGGTTCCTCCAACTGAGAATTCCGACGGGGATCATGGTGAGGGCAGCGCTCGTGTCGAACCTATCGAGGAGATCTCCGGAGTGTATCTGGTGGAACCTTTGCGGCTCACAACGACGGTCGTCAAATTCAGCGGAACTCTCGGTTCGACGACCCGCAGCGACTTGAGGTCGCTGACTGTGACTGCGTATGCTCATTATGTCGCAGAACAGACGGCATGTCGTTACATCTTCGCAGACATCCAAGGTGTGGAGATTCCGTTCGTACGTGTTCAGAGGCTGACACCATGCTTCGCTACCCTAGGTTCCAATAATGCTAATGCGAGCGGGAGGCTATCGCTGACGCTGTTTGATCCTATGACCCACACTATGGAGGGGTAGGTCGTTGATACATATAGCATTCTCGCCCATCGCGACTCATCCATGAAACCAGGACGTCTGGTATTGGCGATCACGGAAAGAAAGGCCTTCAAGACTTCGTTTCTTCCCACACCTGCAACCACATTTGTTTGGGTCTGCAACTGGCATCGTCCGAGATCCTGCAGAACACCTTGGACGATATTTGTCAAGCTGTTGGTGGCGGAACGTCTCAGGAAGGCCCGGAGACTCCATCGGATGAAGAATGATCGGAGGTGAGTCGCGTTCTGGTTTGCTTCAATATCCCCATTGCTATTCGACTGACGATCTTTGTTCACTCGTGTCACTTGTACCATATGCCTGCATTCACGCCAACTACACTGAAGCCCGCGGACCCATCAGAGTCGCTTGCAAACTGTGTACACTCCCACCGCTGCCAGTGTCCCAGTGGCAAACTCGGTTCCTAACCTGTCACGATGTTCTCCATACTAGTTCCGAAATGAGCATAACATTACGAATTTTGTATCGCAAGACACAGAGCCGAAATCTGCGGATGCGTGCATGTCTGTTCTCGGGTGCCTTGGTATCCCCGCGGCCATCACGAAATATTAATCATTGGGGCCACTATCAACGATTCTGCTCCTTGGGACTCTTGTCCGTGTCTCCGCTATCGTGTTTCTCATCTTCATAGTCCGAATCCATCAGGAAAACCTCTCCTGTGCAATTAGCACTATGGGAGATAAAGGCGGCCAGCATCACCACTATTAGGTCGGTAATTGTGATAATGTAGATCCGGACGTAGCGGCAAAGTCCTACTGGACCACTAATGTTGAGTATTACACAACAATGAAGCACACGGTGCACACAGGATTTTCATTACAAACCTACTACAAAGCCTAAAATCTCTACAGCCTTTGAGGACCGCGCGCCGAGATGAACAAGGCATGTCCACCTCCCCTCCACTGCATCAACCGCCTCGAGTAGCTCCGCATCTACCTCGCGTCGATGTTGGTATCTGTGTCCGCCTCTTCACTGGTGTCGGTATCGGGGCCCCACTCACATCCGCGTCGACTTGTTCGCTGTCTGCATCAACGTCCATGACATCCGACGACTTAGACTCCCCCGTCCGATCCGCGCGGCGATCCCCACGCCGACGTGAAGTTCGGCACAGCGGCAGGCCACGAGTTGAGCGTGGACGAGAGGTTCGCCGACCGCCTGCCGCTATGCCCGTTCACTCTATGAGGCGCTGCGGCCCCATGCACATGCGCGGGGTCGCAGTTGCACAAGCGACGATGCGCACAGTCATCATATGCGCCTCGTCCTTGTTGGCACCCGAACCTGGGAGAACCAGCGATTCCCGGCAGGGTTAGATAAACGGGAGGTCGCGTATGAGTAGTGGTATAAGGACGCACCTTGGTCGCGGTGCGCTCGTGGCGCACGTAGCTGCTCAGGAGGATGTGTGTGCCACTAACACCAAGCCGCAACGGCTCTGGGAGGAGGGGTAGGCTTGGATGATGGACGGGCGATGGACGTGGTGGCCAGACCGCCAATGCAGCCTTTCCAAGACGCGCCAGAGGGCTGGATCACAATTTGCAGCAGGTTGTGAAAATATGTGTTTTGAAGGTCAGCGACTGGCCACACACGAGCAACTGTTTCGGTGAAGACACAATCTGGCCGGGAGTGGCAACGACCCCGCGGTTAACCAGGTTGGAAGAGCGCGCGCGTAACCGTGCTGCGACGGAACACCAGGGTGATGTTCACGTCCAGGGGAAGGCGAGCGGTGGACTGATGAGGGGTGGAGATGCTGTCCCGGGTGAACTGGGCGGTAACCGTGGGTATGACCATCGCCCATTATCGTTGCCTCAATCAGGATGTCCTCGAGGTTGCTCGCAAAGCGGTGCGAGCGACTACGAGAAGAGCGGCCACGGGCAGTTGAGCACGCACGGCGCCGCGAAAGGAGTCAGGATGGGCATACCGCGGGTTATCGTGTTCGGGTCGCGAAGACAAGTGTTGGTATGGATGATAAGGGGAATTGGGCATCGTCGTACTGCGAGAATGGGTCCAGGTTCTGGCGGAGCGTGCCACTGAGCAGCTCCGGAACCGAGGAATGATGGTGATGTGCGAGCGGAGCGCGTCCAGGTTGACAGAGTCGGTGGTGATGCCGTCGTAGTACACCTTGCCCTCAGTGAGGATCAGGCGGAGGAGCGAGAGCGTCAGAGAACTCTTGTCGCTGCCAGTGCGACCGACTAGATCTAGCGTCAGACAAAGACACACTTGTATCCAAAACATGAAAACTCACCAATGCCAACTCGCTCCCCAGCCTTAACTTCGAAGGAGATCTCGTGCAGGACGCGCGGACCATCAGCGGAGTAACGCGCAGAAAGCTTCTCGACGCGGAGGTTACCACTCGCAGGCCAGTAGGCCGTAGGAACTCCATTGTTGGTAGGCGGTTTCTCCTGCTCAACCGTGACGTATTGCTGAACACGCTCCAAGCTAGGGAAAAGTTCAGAATCAAATGACCCCCGAAGCAATAGCCCACGCAACGACGTACCCATTTCCAGCGACCTCGAACTCGTTCAAGATACGGATCCACCACAAGATCATGCTGGTGAAGCCGACGTCACTGAAGCTTAGTCTCCCCTCCAACATTCGAAAGACGAAGCGCACATACCAGCCATGTACAAAGAGAAACCGGTGTTGGCGCCTAGCCTTGCTTCCATACGACGTGAGGCCGCAAGGCAAGCAGCGAACAAAGACCCCAGCGCCTCGTCTGAATGGAAACCCAGCGGTTCAGGTTGTAGAGCGTGCGCGCGCGCGCGACGTACTTCTCGATCCGGCGGTACGACTCTGCCCTGAATTGCTTCTGCGCATCATATGCACAGATGGACGCTGGTATGCCGGTCAGTTCCGCGACCACCAACCTGCCACACATGAAAGCTAGAAGACTTACTCAGACCGGCGATGGCGGCGCCGAAGTGGCCTAGCACGGGCGCCTTGGCGTTGGACATCTCGCGCTTGACGCGGCCTTCATATAGATCTGTCCGCACCAACTGCCGAGGATCGACACGAATAAGCCAGGGATGGTGAAGATGGGCGACAACGTGATCACGGCGAGGAACCTCGCACGCATCGCGACAGTCAACTCCACGAACCAACCGAAGTTGTTCGCGAGCTGCCCATCAACTAAAGCATCATGAGTCAGAAGCTACTTTAAAGCGTCATTATCGACGTACTGCATTGGATATCCTGGGTGCAACGAGTGATGATACGAGACGTCGGTGTCTTGTCGAACCACCGGACTGAGCACGGAGCGGACCAACGTCGCGTGCATGCTGCGGGACGCGCGCAAGACGCCGAACAAATACACGACATAGCTCGAGCAGTAGCGCATGATGCCAACGACCAGCATGATGTTGTAGACCGAGAGGTAGCTGTGATGCGACATGAGTATCAGGATGGGACCGTCACAGACGAACTACTTACTATGAAATTTTGACCTCGCTCGAGTCGGTGTCCTCGTACTGCTGAGCCCAGTAGCCAAGCCAATAGGTCTCCACGACGCCGAGCAGCTCGCACAAGCTCAAGAAACCCAAGACCCCGAGGAAAATGAACGAATAGCCGCCGCTCATGCTCGTGAAGTACAGCCGAACTGTGCACAAGTCGTTAATCTCCTGTCCTCAATTCCTCGACGTGTGAATGTGACTTACGAGCCGACCAGCTGACGTATCCTTCCGAGATCTCCTCAGCGACAACCAGCTTGCCGTCACTCTTCTTCGGCGCGTCCTCGCTGTCGGGCTCAACGGCGTCGACCTCATCATCGGCCTTCTTCAGTTCCTTGCGCTCCTCGGTCACCTCCTCAGGCAGCTTGTGGTCCTTCGCGAGGACTTTCGAGAGCGTCCCCTGGCTCGTGACGCCGCCATCGGTACCGAGAGAGACGACGAAATCCGCGATGGGGCTCGCCATCGCCACGTTGTGAGTCTGCAATGCACCCATCAGCATCCTCGCAAGCAGCTGCGAAACGGAACGAATCGAGCACCACATACCACGAGGATGACGGTGCGCCCGCGGAGCAAGTCCCCCTTGAAGCACTTGTCCACGATCCGCTTGGAAGTGTGCACATCCAGCGCCGCGTCCAGCAGCAGGATCTGCGCGTGCGAGTACGCCGCCCTCGCGAGCGTGATCCGCGCCTTCGGGCCCCCGCTCAGCGTCAAGCCCTTCTCCCCAAGCTCCGTCAGGTCGCCAGCGTCAGGTCGCGCTTCAGCGCGCACTGCCCGATCACCTTGTTATACCGATACTCGTCGAACGTGAGAATGTTGTCCCGGATCGTCTCGTTCTGCACCCACGACTCCTGGGCAGCGTACGCCACGCCGCCCGCGCGGGGCAGGCTCACGTACGACTCGGGCCCGTTCGGGATGTAGTGCAGCTCCCCGAGGAGCGCCATGAACAGCGACGTCTTGCCGGACCCGGTGGGGCCTACGATGAGGTTGAACGCGACCTCGTCCTCGATTCGGAGCGTGAAGTTGCGGCGGTTGGGCCCAGGCGTGAGCCAGCTGTCGTTGTCGTTCGACCATGTGAAGGGCGCGCCGCGAATGCCGATCACGTCGCGCTCGGCGATTTGAGGCGGAACGATGGTGGCGGAGGCGGAATGTCGAAGACTTGAACGGGCAGGCGTTAGTATTGGAGCCACATTGGCTTATTGCATATGCGCACTCACCAGCCATGGACGAGAACACCCGTGAGGCAGTGAGCACTTCACCCATGAGAACGGTCTAGAATGGCTCCGTCAGCAAACGCACAGGCGAAGGCGGATCTGAGGCTTACGTAGTAGCGAACGTGACAATCATCGTGACAATAGGAATGACGAAACTACGTTTTTCGTTAGCCAAACAACGGTCGTAATAATCCCATATAGGACATACTTGATGTTGTTGTTAATGAGCTCGAGGATCTTGTACTTCCGCATGAACGTGAGGTCGTTCTCCCGCTTCTCAGCGAGCTGATCGGCAACACAAGGCTCCCAACCAAAGAGCTTAACCATGCGGATATCGCTGCCCGTCCTAGTAAGCACATCTGAAAGCAGCATACGGTGAACGTTCGACACACATTCAGTCACATTTTGTACGCGAGCGTCGATCTGGGGGTGATAGCGTGAGCAGTTGTGTGACAGCAATCAGCAATCCGGTAGATTGCTCACCTTCTTCATCTTCTCCTTCTGGACGCCCTGGATCATCGACGCGACGTATCCAGGAACAGGGAAGAGGAGGATCATCGCGATCATACCCATGAACGCACTGCGAACATATCTTAGCCCCGCGCATCCGCACTAAAAGAAGTATAGCGCACCTCCATCCAAGAATCGCGTACAAGAAGTACACCGACAATCCAGCCTGCAGAGGCGCATACAGCACTGCCGAACGATGAGTATATGCGCTTGACGCCCTAGCAGCCAACACATGCACCGATGAACAAGAAGTCAAGTTCCCGCTCCATGGAGAGCAGAGGCGATTGCGGAGTGAGGTGCGAGTTGGGGAATAGTCCGCTGCATGGCCGCCGGAAATACATACGAGATACGGAGTGTTCAATGGCTGCAATTAAAGTGGGCAAAGACCGTCGGTGGGTAACTGGAACACGGTAACGCACCAAATGGGGCTGTAAAGCCTACCACGGCCACAGTCATCGTCACCGTCACTACAGGGCCGCTTTGCGGAGGGTGGAGCACTCTACATTCATGCTACCTGCCCGGCGACGCACACGACTCGGAGTTGTACTGGAGGGTGGTGGGAGGGACACGTAGGGGGACGGTCGGGATGTGGTGAGCCCATGGGAAGACCTGCGCGACAGACGGGAGAGTGCGTCGCTCTGCGATTTCGTCGCGCGCCCAGACTCAGGCGCCTATGGGTTGGCACTGCCTCGAATCGACCGCAGGGCCGAAAGTTGTATCTCGGGTATCCTCCAACCGTTCTCATTCACACTTTGAAAGAATTCGCAGAATAATGTATGAGATATACTGGCAGGTTTCTGGAGTGTTGGCACGACATGCGAGGTTGAGGCTAGACGTAGTAAGAGAACGTCGGGCATGTCGATGACGTCATCGACTGTCATTTCGGTATGGCTCGGGTTTCTGGCATGATTCCGTTGAGTAGCCATGACTGTGTCCCAAGTCCTCATGTAGAGCGGTAGGATCGGGCTTACGGCTGTTCAGGCCAGTTATTATAGGTGGCGAGTCTCGCCGAGTTTGTGGGACAGGCAAGAGCGCACCCTCCCGAGCGTCACCGGCACCCACCACCTGGTTGGTGCTAAGATGCGTTCCTGAGCCGGTATGGGTTAGCTCTGTGGTAACATACGTTGTATTCCATGACAAAGTACAATCTTTGAGAGCTAAGGGCAGCTGTGTGAATGGTATGTGTAAAAGACGTGCTTAGTAAATATTTTACCACAGGAACACTTGCACAAAATCATCGACAGCTGCTCTTCAGTCAAGCCACCGTTCACGTCGTTCAACTGAAATAGCAATTTCAGATTGTTGACGTAAGTTCCTCCCGGTGGAATGATATCAGCGGTGATTTCGTCCACTGGGCGATGGATGGTCAGCATGTCCGGTTTGCGCATGGTTGGGGCTGAACAACTGACCTCGCGCCCTTTTTCTCGGTGCTTGCATTTTTTGTGCTGTGGAAGGGCATATAAGCTTCGGAACGCCTTGAAGCTGACTTTCGGAGCTCTCACCTTCCGGCGTCTTACTTGGGGTTCCAGTACCTGCATCCGGAGTGTGGTTGTTGCGCTTGCAGTTTGCTGGATGGCTAGTGTTGGATGTCAAGGTAATTAGAACGATGTGGGTCAGATACGGCACCTTCAACTTCCACACAGCTGGCTGCGTCGTCATTACGAGTCAAATCGATACCGTCCTGCCGTGCTTGGTCAAGGCTCGACATCTGGAAGATGGTGAAAGACGTGTCTTGGCTAGAATGTGCGATACTTTGGGGATAATATGGCGCTTTAAAATCCCTCGCATGCTAGATGATCAAGCGCCGTTTACCCCCTTCCCGGATCACAGAGTAGTAGCCATGTTGTGACGGAGGGAAGCGAACAGGAATTTCCGAGTGAACGCGGCAACTCGCAAACGCCCAACATAACAGGAACGGTACTACTATGTAGTCACTGATCGTCGTATTATGCAATCGCCCGATGCTTGGCTGCACATAGTGCCCCCATGGGGAGGAGCGCCAGTGATGCGCGCGCAAGCGTGGCAGGTACTTGGGATCCGCGGGCGGCATGGGCGACGAGTACGTATACACGAGCGACTCGCCGGAGCGAGGATGATTGGAATAAGAGATGTTTGGCACAACGCGACGGTGTGCCAAACTGATGCTTACTAAGCGTGAGGCCAGATGTGGAACTTGAGCTTGAAGGGCGCGCTTCCGGCCGCACGCCCGACGAACGCACGCACGCACGACTCCCTAGTGCTTTGGAGGAGTTGTGGGGGTCAGCCAAGACTTCTCCTTGGGCTCGATTCGGAGCCGCTTGCGCGCGTACGGATTGAACCGCCTCGTGCCTAGTCGCGCGGGGGCCCTCCGGTGGGCACTCCGATCCTCCGATCCTGCGGACTCGGACGCCACCGCGTCCGCGTCGAACATCCCGTCCAAGGCGGGATAGCTGGCCACACGCAATTAGGAAGCGCTGGGTCCGGCGGGCAAAACAATGCGTGGAGGTGGGACAGGATGTTCCTGTACGGTTGGTGGACGTAATAATTTGTGTCCATGTCACGCAACTATGCGAATATACTGCTTTAGGAATACCTGAGAAATTTGGCCAAAGTCATGAATTTAAACGAGGGCAGCAAGGGAATTCGAAGGGAATGCGAGGAGCCGAACTGGGTGCACGATCGCGGGGCCGAAGTCGGCGCACGATCGCGAGCTCGAGGGAGGTGCCGCTCAGTGCCGTCACTATGTAGTTCGCCGTTCATAGTTCCGGAATCCGAGCGAACTCGGTGTCGTTTCCTGTCGCGGCCGAACCGTGTCGCAATGGCATCATGGGCATGATGGTAGCCAGGCTCAAGCCAGGCTCCTCAGCCGAGCTGTCACAATGTTCGATGTCACAAGCAAGCCGTAACAGGGAATGTCACAGACAAGTGCAGAGATCCAAGGAACATTCCTTCCCCAGTCCGACTTCCATGCACGGTACAAGGTAACTCGGCATACCGGGCTGAGTTCCGTTTTCCGATGTTCTTTCTCCTCGGTGAAGTGCTCGTCTTTCGGCGTGCCACCCGTACGTACAGAGGCGTGGCATATCAGGGTGAGTGACGCGTTCGACCGACGTGCATCTGGCATGTATAGTTCTGAATTGGGTCGACCGGCGGTACGCCGCAGCGCGCACACAACCGACGAGATTTGGCCGTTCCCATGGGCTTCTAGTTGACCGATTACTAAAGTTCGACAGACGCGTATGTCACGGCCCATAACTTGTGACATGTCAAACGGCCGATACGATGCCCTTCCGCGAGGCTAGTCGCTAGGACGTCGGGGCTCTCTCTTCCTACCAGGATAGGACAAACGGTTGACGAGTATGGTACCAGAAGGACGACCACGCATTGCCAACAGCCCAGCGTTGCCGCTTTTTTCTCGAGGAAATCGGCCCTCTTCAAGTTGACGAGTCCCCGAGGGCTTTGAGACGAAGGAAATACGTTACGTCTGTTGCAGCGTTGCAACGACGTGGCCAGGTGAATAAAGGCAAGGATCTTCGGTCCATCTACGGCCCTCAAACTCTGACCCTCGCCAATTGACGACCAGGATCGCTCCGAACGTCGCCGCAGAACATCACCAGCGTCCCCACAACGAACCCATGTCCTCGTCGTCAGGTACGTCCCCCTACCCTTCCTGGAGACTTGTCGACGACTCAACACGGGATATCGACAGGTCTGTCCGCCGGATCCACCCCCGGCGTTCTCAGTGTGGACCTCGCGACGTATCACCATGGATTACAGATTCTCTTCGCTTCCGTCCCTATTGCGTCTTTACCCCCCATTGTCAACCTCCCTGCGGGGGGTTCCCGCGAAGAGTTGAAGTTGTTTCGCTCTTTCTGCCTCGAGCTCACTTCCTACCCGATGGAGGTTCGACGTTCCGCCATCACCGCATTCACAGATGGTCATTCGAAGACTCCTACGATTGCGTTGTCCGTCTTTCGGAGCCCCCCCGACCTCCATCAGGCAACATGGGGTCTGGCCCACCTCGCGGGCGCGTATGTCGCTTCTCTACTCGTGCATATGATTTTTACTTTGTGTTTAACGATTGCTCTTGGATCATTAGAATGGTGAACCGATTCACTGATTGGCGTTTATCTTGGTCTGCCGGGGACGACTCTGGTCTGGCTGAGGAAGAGCCCATTGAGCGTATGAAACGACAGGCTTGTGAGTCTCGACCGGCTTCCCATCGCTGCGTCGGCTGACCTCGCAATGGTAGTGAAGAACCTACCTTACGCGTCCGACATCGAAGCCGAATGGCTGGATATTTTGATTAGGGTCTGCGGAGACCTCCCGGAGCTGTGGGGTCTCGAGCCGTCTTCCATCTACTCGCCACCTGTGACATTCGATTTCTTGGAGGATGGGAACAGCATGTCTACGCATATCTCCAGCGCTGGCTCGTTTCAGACACCGCAGACGATGCCCCCATCGGCGCTAGACGTCCCCGGCTCATTTGACTTCGCAGGTACTTCGGCTATGTATCACAGCGACGTCAGTCCTTCGCAGTCCTTCTTCAGTCAGTCGAACCCCGACCCCATGTCGGTTGCGTATCAAGGCGACTTGGTTTCGTCCCACCGTGACTCCCTCCCTGTCTCATCAGGCTCCGACCCCCTCCTGGCTGTGGAATACGACGACCCAGGCTTGTCCCACTCCCTCCCTTATTCCTCGCTCTCCAACCCTGCGCCGGCCATGCAAGAAGGCTCCCTTTCTCACCCCTCGCTCTCCAACCCTGCGCCGGCCGTGTACAAAGCGGCATTTGGTTCGTCCCACACCCTCCCTCCACGCTCGTTCTCCAACGCCGCTTTGGGTGTGTACCACTCCGGCGTTCCTGCGTCACACTCCCTCCCGAATCTGTCCACGAGTCAGGGTATGCACGCTGGCGGGCTTGATGGGGGCTGGTCCGGCTACAACACGGTTTCCTTGGGACATCATGGGCATGTTTCGGGGTCCCGTTCTCAGTATCAGGGCTTTCAACGCGGCCCTCATCCTTCCATCCCCACGACAGCAGTCCAAAGCACTCCCTCGACTGCTAGCCAATCAGCCATGACTCCTCACGCGGCCTCGAACACCTTCCATGGGTCCACCCCATCTCTCCGCCACTCCGTGGCTTCCAATGCGCCTCCGTCTCGGGCCTCTGCGCGCTTCGCGACGCCCATGGCTACGGCTGGTCTCAATGTACGTCAGGCATTCGGGAGCACCTCCCGTCGCTCTCTCGCTTCGGCATCAGTGCAATCGCGGCTCCCAGGGGTTAGAGAGGCGATTGCTCTAGAGCATGCGAGGGCGGCAACGCTCGCTAGCCGTAACAGCCTCTTACGGCTTCGAAGCAGCCACCTCGGCGAGTACTCGCACTTGATCCTAACAAATATGGGGTTCTTCTATGACGGTTTGCACCGAATCCTATGCAGCAACTACCTAGGGATGCCACTCCCGGAGGAGCATCGTGCGGCGCTGCTGGAGGGCCCTAAAAATATAGGTCAGCTGATGGTTTGCCTCTACATCGATTGGAAGCAGGACATGGAGACCTGAGAGGACTGTGAGTGTATCTTTTATTGGTTGCTGTCTTGTCTTGTCTTGGACGGTCATACACATATGCTTGTCGAGTAGATTCTGTCCATCGTCGTCTCGTTATCGTTGTTCACTTCTTGTTCCAAGTACCCTGACGTCGTTACCCCGTCGCGTATCATTGTCGCTTCCCCTTACACAGTTCTGCCCAGCTTTCTTGTTAACGTCTCTGTATTCTGTACTACGCAATTGCTTGACCCATCATGTGACGAATTGTCAGTCGTCTGAGAGAAGGACTAGCGACATCGGTACTCCCGGAAGATCCTCTTTCCATCTAAACCGAGCAGGCTTGAGCGTCCTACATCCATTGGTCCATACCCGGCCCGAGCACGCGGTGATCGCCCTTCTCCCGAATGCACCGCTGCCACGCAGTGCCAGTGCAGTGCCGCGTCAGAGTAAGTACAGCCACCGGCAGATCGGGCTTCGAAGCAAAGACATATTGACCAGCAAGCGCTCACGATGACTGCCTCGATTTCGGTTTAATTTTCTTTAGTACAATCAGTTCTATCAATCAATTCCCAGTTCCTACGTTCCTCGATCAAGCGATTTCAGGTCAACCATGCGCGTGATTTTACTAGCTGTGCGATTTACCATTGTGAGCATGGGGGGGATAAAATATATTATGCTATCTACTGCTGTACATTGATTCCAATACTGCGGCCTCCTAGGTGTCCCGGGGAAGTCAAGGGTAACGTACAGGGCAGTAAGAAACACTATGGGTATAATGTAGTAGAGTATAGTATGTCACTATAGAAGTGTCGCTGTGGATGCGCCACACAACTGAATGAATAGCATAGCCCGAAAGAAAATTGGTAACCAAAGATAACCAAAGCATTATAGTACCGATGGCAGTGACAGTAAAAATCAAGCAACGACGAAGATAACTACAAACAGAACGGTAAACGTAGCATTACTACCCACTGCGACATAGAGCGAACGGAGAGATTCCAAACAATGTTCAAAGTGCCTGAGAGCACACGGAGGTCAGCAGCGGCGCAACGATGGGAGACGAAGCAGACGTGCAAGTTGCGGACGAGGTGGTGGTCATGTTTGTTTGAGGCAAGTGTGCGCATGAAAGCTAGTGGGAGGGGGATAAGACTTGACACCTTGAAGAACAACGGAGGGCACGTACTGCTGACCCGTCACGGAGCGCGCAAAGCCTAATGACGAGACAATATGAGGCTGGCCGCGATCTGGAGGAACTGAGTAACGTACCTTGCGAGTACAGCGCCTAAGGGTCCCCGCCGTCATCCGCACCACCAACGTCCCCCAGTTCAATGTCCTCCTGGTCCGCCTCCGGCATGGGCTGTCTGAGTTGGGTTGCCAACTTGATGACACCCTTTCCACAAAAGAGGAGGAAGATGAGCGCGGTTATGGATTCGTGAAGGTCGAGGTTGAAAGTCATTCTGAGTAGTGAGGATGATTTCGTGGGGGGGGGGCAGAGATGGTGGTAGAAGGAGAGAGAGAATGCGTTCTCTCTCTCGCGCTGTCGAACACCTCGAGCACAGCATTCAAGCTCCGCCAAGTCTGGTTCGATTACATAATCAGCCAAACGAACGTAAGGTGCACTCACAAGTAATTGCGCATGCATCCAAGCAAACCAAGGGGAGTACGATATGGTTTCCTTTTCGGAACCTCAATCTTCCCTTACATAATAGCCGATCGTCGCCTGGGCAGCATATTGAATCAGGGGTACCGGTAAATGCCGAGGGGCTATCGGAACTAGCGCGCGCTTTTATTGCGTTGGTAGAGCCCAAGTTCCTCCCCCCAGTCTTCACCTCTATCCTTCCTCGTCAACTGCTCTCTCAATTTTCCGTCCATTCGTCTCTCGACCTCCGTTCTCCGTGTCATGCACCTCGCTTTTTCAGCTCTGCTTCTCAACCTACACAAGATGAACGCTGACGACGACGCACCCCTCCACCAGTCAATTCACGAGGGCCAGCTGACCGATACGTCATCCCACCTATCACCGCGACCCGCAGTCCTTCAAAGAGGAGGACACATCCCTATTGAAACTAGACGGCGTATCGCGACAGCAGCCTGCGAAACCTCAGGCCACTTTTCTCACTAAGGTCTATGTATAGTGTACATATATCTGACGCATCCCCTTTGTGCTTTGTTCGAACTAACGGCGGGCCCATTCCTCATATCCAGACCCCCACCATATGATATGTTGATCCGCGAGGGAGCACGTCATCTCAGAACGGCCAGAGCAACTCACCCACCGTGGCACATAG
Organism: Ganoderma leucocontextum; assembly: GCA_020736865.1. NCBI lineage: Eukaryota > Fungi > Basidiomycota > Agaricomycetes > Polyporales > Polyporaceae > Ganoderma > Ganoderma leucocontextum. The sequence goes on along the minus strand of JAHKGY010000013.1, from coordinate 788,522 downwards.
TACGTGTTTCTATCCCCCTCCCCAACTTTATCCACGCATACAGGAAGATGCTGAACCCACACTCCCCGCGCCCCCACAGCATCGCGTACCGCCCAGGGGTCACCACGGGCGTCGTCTCCCCGCAGAATGATGGGGCGTTGCTCTCGGGCCTCGGCACATCCTTCTCGCTCGCCGCCCTACACAAGCTCGGGCGGGGCGCGATCGTCCAACGCTCCGGTGCTCTGCACATCATGGTGCATAGGGGTGAGCCGCAGAGCATGAGCATGTAGGTCACCGCGCACTACCTTCTTCTCGAGCAGACGGAGGGGGAGCTCGGGGCGTGATTCTCGAGGATCACAGAGGGGTGGCGATGCTTATCGAGGCGGAGAGCGGACATCGTTGCCACGATCATCCAGCTGAAGCGATGCGTGGAGGAGACGCTGGGGTTGGTGGGCGAGGGCAACAAAACGAAGGTTCTCAAAGTCACAACCACGGCCGGAGGGGGGGGGCGCACCTCCTGGTGTGGGCGCTGGTGGAGGCAGACGTTAGCGTGCTGCCCGTGCGGCCCTGGCCGTTCCCGAAGGAGTGGGAAGGTTCGCTCGCGACAAACTCGGTGAGTACCATAACGGCGTGATACGGGATGTATGGACCTCACGCTCTCGGTTTCGTCCGGGTCTTATCTCTCTTTGCCCTCCGCTTGTCTTCGCCCTTTTCATTCGCTACTCGTCCAAGATGGTCATGGTGCACTCCTCCCTCATGAGCCTCGTCCCCCAAGATCGACCCAATCTGGGAAAGCGTGGCCGCTCACCTCCGCCATGTCGACAGTCGTCTATGACTTGCTCCCTGCCGCTTCCCAAGCCGGGAACCAAAGCCATCTGCGTCTACCATGACGCGAAGACGTTGGATGCAAGACTTTGGTCGCTGGATCTGCTCCCCACCTTCACGGAACCGCCTACCGACCAGGGAAGCGCGACGCGCTATGGCGCCATCGTCATCGACTGTACCTTCTCCACCAGGTTCCCCCTCTCTCGGCCAGTGCGACCACGCAGCTTCTCGCGCCTGTTTCTTCTGTCGCCGACGTGTGCAATCGCCACGCTCCTTCAGCTGCCGTTTGGGGTACGCTAGCCTTGGTGGTGGGGAGGGCCGCCGCATTGATCGCTCGTGCCTCCACGTATGTATGCATCTACGTTGTAGCCTCCGCCATTCCGTTGCATTCGTGTTTCGCTCAATCATTATGTACTATTTGAATGTCACTCTAACCTGTCTTCCTTCCCATTCGATCTCCTCCTTACGTTTCTTGCTTGTTATGCTTCATTTTTCGCTGGTACTTCTCGAGCGTCGTGTCGCTCTTGTCCCCGCTCAGCCCGGGCGTGAACGTGACCTCCATGGCGACATTTGGTGTGCCCTAGACGCCTGCAAACCTTGGTGTCTTAACCTTTTTGTTTTGCGTGGACGCGATGTATAATTACGCGTGGAAGCTAATGTCCGAATATTGATTTCATCCATGTACATCTGCAACCTTAGGCTCCCATTGTAAGTGTACCCATGACAGTTGAGCGCTTGAGCCCCACAGCGAGAGTGTCCACGCTTATTGTGGGTCATGTGACTTGCCGACCGTAGATAGTTCTCGCCGAATGCTATCTCTCATCTTACCGACGACTCCCAAGTATGTTGTCTTGACTGCTGACCCTCTTCGTCTTCGCCAACCGGCTCGAGGACCCTCGCTCATTCCTGAGGTTATGCTAGCCGACACGAAACACGATCGACAACTCGACTCAATCTCGCTCGGCAACCTTACGGTGGCTGCTCGATGGTAGAGAGAAGGCTAGAGAAGGATACTCGTCGGGCGGGACGAATACGACCACAGGGACGTAGAAAAGCCTAGTGTAAGTCATCATTATGAGTACTGCGACCATTACGTGTGAATAGAAGTCCGTTTTTCAGAAGCGCTCCCAGGTCTCCAGTGCACCCTCGAAGAAAACAACCAGGGCACCACGGATATGGGGGACTCTCGGGCTGGCCACGAAGGCCTTGACAGCCGCAAATGCCCTCGGTGAGTCTCATTCATCCCCATTCAGTGCGCCGGCGAGATGCGAAGCTTCAGCTCCCAAGAGGAGATCTGGATCTGCAATGATCCGTCGCATGTGCGCCTTGAGTTCATCATGGAGGGGCGCGAGGTTCAAGTGGTTTAGACGTTCGGAACCGGGGCGGCGGACCGCGCGCATATATGGATGGCTAATCGCTTGGGAATAGAGGGAGAGGACATCGGTAAGTGTTGGATTGTCGTCCAATGCGGCTTGAATATTCTTCTCCATATGATTTAGGCCTTCGCTTTTCTGATATTCCACCTGCAGGAGATACTCCCGGAAGAGGTCGTAGTGCTCGAGAGTCACTGTCGCGGCGTCACCATTTGAACCAAATCGAGTGGCGCATGTCTCTGGGTATGTGAATTGTTCGCCAGTATGATCCTCGTGATAGTACCGGTACTGATCCTGGTGGCCTCGTTTGTCGTCCTTGTGTCTGAACGCTGCGCCCATCAAATCTGTCAATTTGATCGCCCCGCCCGTGGATTTCTCCTCTGCTCGTGCTCGCGCCTTCCCTCCCGTCCTCGCAGCCTCGTCGTTGTCCTTGTTCATGAGGAGTATAGGCGGAGTCTCACCAATAGACTCCCAGTAAGTCGCCAGCCTTGTGTATCCTCCCTTCATCGCATTGAGCTCCTTGTGCATACAGCAGCCGCCATGAACGAAGAGCTCCGCCACAACTCGGTCGTCTTTTGGAAGGGCGTTGTATGCGGCCTCACCAACACGTCGGACCACTGCTTTCCAGATCGTGGTATCCATCGCCGTCTGCTCCTCCGCGGTAAGACGGTCCCATGCATCTGTTCCACCCACGCGCTGAATTGCGGCTGCAGTTTCCTCGGCCACAATAGGCAAGAGTTCAGGCAACGAGATCTGATGAAGCGCTTTCTCCCCCTCCAACTCCCGGATCACCGCTGTCTTCTTCTCAAGTACAAGACGCGCGCGTTTCTTCTGATCTTCAGCATGATCTGACATGATGCCACAGGTCTTCGCGAAGAGAGTACGGGAATCAGCAGGGTTTTCGGCTCCCCGGGGACTGTTGTTGTGGACGTCGTACGCGAAGGCCGCAAAGTCTTCGAGTGCCTGCATTTGCGTCTCGCTGGTGTGGTCTGCTGCAGTGCTCACTCCAAGGAAACGGTGCGTGTGCGTTTGGCCCGTTGTTCAGCTCCAGCTGGTGTGCCTCGGTTTGGATCTTCTTATGGGAAGTTCCATCGCCGCTCAGCGTGAGACCTGTTCAAACCAGTGTTAGCTTGTTGACGAATGTTTTATTGCAGGTATGCTTACTTTCTACAGCCGCGATCCCCTCGACAATCTGCATTGCAAAAGCCAGGTACCCCTCACCGCTGAATCTTCTGATTGAGCGACTACTGATGGTTCCTTCGACGACCAGACCGCTGGCCTGCGCAACTGTGGAGATGACATCCTGAACATGGTTGACCTTCACGCCTAGCGCTCTGAGGTCCCGGACGAGAGTGCGGATTGACTCAGGTACGACCCCTTTGTCCTTCATCCGGAGTGTATGGTCAGCACTCACGGCGGCAGCAGTGGCAGCGTCAATTGCCTTCTCCACGGCGCGGTCGCGGATTTGAGGGAATCGTTCAACGCGCTTGCGCAGCCCGTCATTCCTCTTCCGGTAGGAGAGAACCTGTTGTTGTAGCGCGCGCGAGTCGGCAAGAACCTCCTCAAGATGTGCGTGTGTGGTCGCGTTATCATGGCGTAGCGTTGAGATGGTTGTGCGTGCCTCGCCCAGGTAACCTTCCACCTCCTCCAGGGCACCAGTGAGGCGCTCAGCCACCTTCTCCATCCTCTCGACTGCGATCGCCTTCTCCGCGGCCGCCTCCTCCACCTTTTCCGCTGCAGCTGCCTGTACCAGGTCAACGAGAGCAAAGAGCTGCTGGGATTGGAACTCAAGGTAGGATGCCCGTTCCGCAAATGATTTCTCCGTGTCCACAATGATGCTCATCGCCTGGTTCCAGATCGCCTGGGCCTCCTGTTGTGCAGCATGCACGCGCGCGTCCGCGTCCTCGCGAGCACGTCGAATGTCCTCGTCTGCCCTCTCCCGGGTGAGGCGCATCTCAGTGGCCGCCTCATCGCGCGCGGCTTGTACCAGAGTCGCCGCGCGCTCTTCAGCATCATGCTCAATCGCCTGGATGAGCATCCTCGCGGGGCCCTCTGTGGTGCGGACATACTCGTCCATGTGGGCCCTGACGTCATCGAACCACCGCGAGGCCTCGTCCTTCACCGCACGAATGACAGCATCAGCTTGCGCGCGGACCACGTCAAGATCTTCGGCTGCTCGCACCTCCGCTGCGCGCACAAGTCCCCACGCCCACTCCCCCACAGCGCGAACTTCAGCGAGGGCCTGTTCCTGGATGCTCGAGAGGAGTGTTGTGGCGCGCCCCTCCAGTTCGCCCATACGCGCTGCGAGATAGGCCGCGCACTGCTCTCTGACCTCGCGGAGCTCTTCAGCATGCTCGCGCTCTGCAGCACTGAGCAGCACAGTGCAGCGCTCCTCTGTCGAGCGGACCAGCTGGATGGACTGCTCCTTGATTTGGTGCACCTCGTGGGCTGCCCTCCGCCATTCGTCGATTGTGGACCTCTATGCCTCAACGGAAACTCAACAAGCTGCAAGCATCGGTGTTGTATACATAGTTCCGTAAGTAATGTTCTCATTGACTCACTTTCGATGTGAATCTGACTATTCACCCAGTATTCTCTCGTTCTTGTCATATGAGATGCCCTTAAATATAATATGCGGAATATCAGTATCTGTGTGCGTTTTTGACGCTTCCTAAACCCCTCGTAAGTGAAGCACATGCCTCAGCGAGCGTGAAGTCCTTCGTCCGGTTGAGCGACAAGCCACTGTCCACACGAATTGTCGTATGTCGCGTCCCACCTCGCCCTCACTACTCTTTCTAGTCCATCTCCTTCGAATTTCTGCTCTACACAACCCATCCGCGTGCGATCGACTTACAGATGGGACGCCGTCGCCTCCATTCCCGTTGCACCAAGACGAATCCCTTGGGTATCCGCTGCAAAACCCTCGTACCCCTCGTCAATACGCTTCGGTTCCCTCGAGGCGGAGGGCTTCCCTTCTACTGTGACGTACATCAGAGGGAGATCCTGGCTGAAAAGGCCATGGGGACCATTCCTTTCCGAGGTGAGGGATCATTATCTCCCATTCCGTGGTCATTTCTAACTACTCGACAGCTTTCGTTCCTGGAAATTTAGAACCGCGCACACAGGTCGTCCTTCGGCATGTTATGCGCAGATCCAAGGCTACGTCCGACGGACCGGGCTACATATACGCTCTGAGATTGATAGGTAGGTCTGTTCGTGGTCTTCGCGCGTTCCTTTGCGCGACTCATCCGTCATCAGACCGTGCCCACCCTGACCTCGTACATATCAAACTCGGTCGATCGAACGACGTCGCGCGCCGACTCTCAGAGCACCGAAGGTGTTGCCCGTCTGCACGCCATGTACTGCTCGGCCAGTCCGGCCTTGTCCCTCATTGCGACCGGCTCGAACGTCTCATCCATGTCGAGCTCGCGGACCGCGCGGCACAATCCTACCCCGCCGGCCGAACTGCACCGCGTACAAGATGCGCAGACTGTAGGTAATGGTATGATATTATGCTTTCCCTTTCTTACATTATACCAGGTAACTCCGTTCACACGGAGATCTTTACATTCCGACGTTTGCGCGGTCGGAATCACGGCCGCGAATGGTCAGTTATCTTGCGCCCTATAGTCGAAAGATGGGCGCGGTTTGTCTCTTAGCTTACCATTTGAGTTTTCTTGTGTATTACAAGGCACGCGTCAGTAGCTATCTTACGACGTCAACCTCTTCGCTATCCTGTCGCCTTATTGAATGGCTTCCGAGTGTGTTGCTGAAGGGTTCTAACCACCAAGTCTACCGTGAGCCGCGATTTGTCGCCTCTCATGTCGTCTTAGTTGCCTGTACTAATACATATTATACCTACTTGAATCTCTCCGCTACGTGTCTTCCAGTCTAGCATCCGGTCCCCGACTCGAATTGGACCGCCCCCAGCCGCGTTCAATTGTAAGGCGTGCCACGAACGACTCGTGAACCGTCCGACGAGGGACTCGTGAGCGTTAAAGTCAGGCGCGGTGGGGAAGGAGAGGGAAAAGGCGATCGAGAGGAGTCGTGCCGTGGGTTTGATGCGCTGTTGGTTGGGTGCGGACGATTTTGGTGAGTGACACAATTCCCCCGACAAGAGAATGATCTATGTCGCGCCATGCCTAGTGCAGAGTCGTTCGACACTGAATAGCGGGGCGATAATACGAACACGTTGCCGGGTGAACGGAGTAGGGTGAACGCGGGTTCGAGTGCGGACGGGCTGGTTGCGCAATACGACGGCCCTCTGCCCGGGTCTACTAGTGTCTGATACTCTTCTGCCGGCAACACCTGAGTACCAAGTGCCGCTGCAGCGCACAAGCAAGTCAGACTAGCGAGCAGCTATGAATACACAGATAATAGCGCTTACAAGTACGTCATTTAATACAATGACCGCGCCGACTCCCACTTCCCATCTTGATATCCAGATTAACCTGGATCGCCTTCACGGCCGTGTAGCTGCACCGCACATCATCGTCAATATCCACGCGGTCACTTGGCCAATGCGTACTGGCCGAGCTCGCGCCAGATGCTCGACTGCTTGTCCCGCTAAACGGCACGTTCGGGTACAGCATGTTCTCCGCGATCACCCACACCGTGCCCGTCTTGATCTTCTGCGCCGTGCCCAGCGCCCGCGCCACTTTCTGCGAGAACCCTGCCGCCGCGAGCTCGTCGTTGGCCTGCCGCACGCGGCACGATATCACCTCGTCCGAGAACCTGATCACAACACACATGTGCCCGTGGTCAGGGAAGCGCAGGAGATACTCGGACACGTCTTGGAGACGGGGGGATAACCACTCAGGCTTGCCCGCGCAGTGGAACGACCTTGCACTTGGAGAAGTCGTTGAAGAACAAAGTAGCATGATGAGCGTATCGGACAACCTGAGAATCTGGGAAGAAAGTTACATACCAGACAAGTCCTAAGGCTCACCAGATAAGCTCGAAACCATCATGCCGTCGTGAACTGCTGGCAGTGGGTCCGCCACCCGGCCCGTGTGCGCCTATGGTGCGTCCGGGTGATAAGGGAGAATCCAACGGCTCATCCAGGTATACTGGGCCACTGAATACTTATTAATATTCCAGTAGAGCAGGAAACATCGTACATCGCTAGCTCACGACCCCGGCGAGAGGACGGGGGCACAGGGTTGGAGAAAGGGAGCAGGGGCGGGTCCGGAAAGGCCGGAACAACCGACATAGACGCCGTCATGTGGTGGTGTCATTCTTGACTTCATCCATGTACATCTCGCCAGCCGTACTATATCGGCATCTGGAACGGCACAATGGTGGAAATATGATTTGCAGTACGTAGATCCGGCCCTTGGCGGGCCAAGCAAAGAGAGACGTGTTGAACCGGCATCGGAAGTTGAGCCGAAGACGTAAGAGACTGCAGGCCTGCTCGAGACACCCTCGTCACCAAGATCACACTAAGCGAATGATGCCAAGGAGCAGTCTCAGCATGGTACGATGAGCAAATACACAGACCGTATATTATCCGCGGGTCCCGACGACAGCACTGTTTGGTCCCCCGGCGATATACTGGACATTACCCTGCTTTCCAATCTGAAGACTCCATTCCACGCACTATTCCTAACTACACTGCTACCTAACCCTGAAACTCGTTCTCAGGCCATTCCAGTCGTGCAAGTGGCGGGGCCATGCTAAGCAGTGCATCAAGTCTAGACTCGGAGGCGCGGCCCATGAGTAGTTTGGGAGGAGGTATGCGGTGAGAATTTACCCAGGTGCGTCCAACAGTTTAACATCGTGTGCGCGACATGGAAGTGCTCACCAGCGGGGTTGTGTCAGCGATGCTATCACCGAGTCCGAGTACTCCAGCCATGTGTAGCGCAGGATGGTTGAATGCAGTCTTATGGCAGGTATGTATCCCACACGGTGCTCAGACTACTAGTAAAGAAATTTGCTCACCCTGTGGTCCTCCGAAGATTGCTCCCAGCTGGGACCATCACGCTGCGGAGTCGCCGAGATGAAGATCACGCCCGCTGCGTGGTACAAAGTTCAAACTGAGTGTTTTCGCGCAGAAGCCGGAGGCATTCGCGTACGGATCTGGAGCGCGGGGAAGGTCCCATCCCGGGCCGGCTCAAGCTCAGACTCGGGTGGCGTGGGGTTCGGTTGCGGCATGTTAGCCCATTTACACATGGTGGGTGTTATCTCAACACACACTGGCCGTTCGCGACTCACCGCTCCCAGCTGGGACGGAGCAGCTTGCGGTGTCAGCATGGAGATCGTGCACCCACTGCGCCGTATGAAGCAAGTCCTTCCGCGCAGACCCTCCGACGTTCGCAACGGAGCGCTGGCTGTATTGCCGAGATGCTTCCCGGACTGACCGACTTTGCGGTGCTCGTTGCTCCGGCTCGAAGTCGTCTCCGGTTGCGGGGTCCTCGACTCCTCATCTCAAGGAATTGCGGCTGCGGTTGGCCACCCGACCGTGGTTTCCGGTCGTGACATGTTGATGTCCAGGAGATGGACGGTTGCATGGTAAGCACAGTGCTCAATATCCTGCAGTTATTCGCAACTCATCGCTCCCAGCTGGGAGGGGATGAAGACCGCGGAGCTACCGAGACGAAGACAGCGCGCCCACCGCCCCGTATAAAGCAAGTCGCCGTGCAGAACCCGCCAAACATTCACTTCGCACACGGAGGCCGAGGAGCGCTGCCGCCGAGGCGTGTCTTGGGATGTCCCAGACTGACTGAGTTTGCGGTGCTCGTTAGTCCCACGCGCAAGCACCGTCTCCGGTCGCAGCGTCCTCGTCTCGAGAAAATTGCAGCTGCACAGGATGGTCGTACGCACCACAAACTAGCGACTTTCGAGACGGCACTGCAGGAAAGCAAAGTACATACCTCGGGGCTTCCGAATTCTTCACGGCGCGTTTTCGAGCTGGCGGCGAGATGGTGTGTTCGGGGTGGAAGGCGGGGCAGATTTTTGTCGTTAAGTAGGATAGAAGCGTACCTGTATTGCACCGAGCGGCGAGAACGCAAACCGCGGTGGTGGCGCAGAGCAGCTGTCGTCCACTTAGACGCCCATCCTCGCACGCACACGAAGTCCTCACCGTCTGCACCAAAATGTCAGTTCTCCTACCCATTCCTACCCAGCCCCAGCTTTCCTACCCAGCTTTCCTACCCAGAGCACAGACTGAGGCAAGCGATCGATCCGGAAGATTCGTGCCCCACGATCTGCACCCCGCCCCCTCCGTGCAACGAAATATATTCCCGGGCTACGTACACGGCTGCGCGCCCGCCGTCGAAGGTCGCCCGGCCCTTGCCTTTCAAGCCCGTTGTCCGTGAATGCACGCCGTTCGCCCGCCTTCGAGGATATGCGCTCCAGCTCCACACGGACCTCCTCGTCGATACCCTCGTAGATGCTCTCCGCCGGAAAGCCCACGATCCGCCCGGCCTGCATGCGCTCCTTCTCTTCGAAGACCCCGCCGACGATGTCCACCCAGTTCCGCCGCGTACGCACAAGATCGGAAAGCTGGTCCGGTATATGTAGCTGGCTGTGCTCGTCCGGGCTCAACCCCAGCGCGGCAGGACATGGAGGGAGAGCGGCCATCCCGGTGAGCCCCGAGGTGCCGTTGAGGCCTGGCGGTGGGTCGCCCTTCTGCTTCTTCTTCTTGCTCACCTTCGGGCCGTCCTTCTTCTGCAGCTTGCTGTACAGCGTCGCGATGTTCTTGTCGATCGCGTCTCGACTGTCCACGTACTCCTGGTACCCCAGACGGTCCTCCGCGATCGCCGCCAGCCGCGCCCGACGGGCCTTGTTGGTCGCGAGGACGGTCCGCAGCTCGCGCTGTGCGTGACGCAGGGCGGTCGCGATCGGGTCGTCTACAGCTTCCGAGTAGTCCGGCTACAACGGGAGGCACGCAGTGAGACTAATCGCGCAGTGTGACAATAAACAACATGACTTACGATGTCCTCCAGCAAGCCATGGTGCCGCATCACCACCTTCATCCGCTCCTCCAGGTCCGCCACGTTCAGCTTGTCACGCGCCGCCGCTGCCGCTGCCCCGTTCGTACCTGGTCGGCCCTCCATCGCCTCCTCCGCCGCCTTCACCCCCTTCCACTCCGTCACGTCGTGCATCGGGATAAGCGCGCTCACCACCCGCTCCGTCAGAGGCCCATGTCCGCGCTCCTCCGTCACCAGGTCTGGCTCCGCGAGTGTGGATGGCTCCCACTTCGGCAGCACGTTCGACGGGCCAGCGTGCGACCCCGCGCGCATAGCCGCCGTACCCGGTAGTGGCCCGCCATACTGTGCGATGTCCTCCTCTTCCCAGACAGCCGAGTAGTGTCGCGCGAGCTTCGGCATGATAAACGGCTCGACCTCGTCCGCGGTGTATTGTAAGAAGCCGATATCCTCCTCCTTGATGGGTCGTAGCCACGGTTCTATGCTCGTGTAGAACGTGGTCACCTGCACTTGGCTTGGCTGCTTGCTCTTGCTGAAGTCTTCCATCACCTCCGTCGGCTTACTCGGTCCGGCCACTGGTCGTGGCGCGACAGGTGGCCGAGCAGATAGCAATGGCACCGACGCGGGGAGGTCGAAAGCGGGAGCATTCGAAGGCTGGTGTGACACACGTGTTTAGAACTCATTGCAGCTCGCACGCTTCGGAGCACTGACCTTGGTGAATGCCAAGGACGTGGACGGGTACTTGTTAGGCTTCGGTAGCGGCGGAGGATGTGGGTGCGTGTGCGCCGGGAGTGGCGAAGGTTTCCGCGTCTTGGGAGGCTCTGCCGGCCATTGAACACGGCAAACATGCACCGCTGACTTCGACTGACGCACCTGGTTCGATATCACTCGAGTCCTCCCGCTTCCGCTTCTTCTTCTTGTTCTTCTTCAGCTCCTCCGCGAGGCTAGGACGGGATGGTTGCGGCGTGGGCATCGGAGGTACAGGAATGGAGGAAGGGCGCGTTCTTAGAGGCTGGGACAGTGGCTGGGCAGACGCCCTGCTCTCGTCCCCGTTGATGGACGGCGTGACAGCTATGCAAAGGATTTGGAAAGCGCAATCAACAGTGGATGACGAAAGGCGATCGGTGGGGTGGCAGTAGCAAGCCGAGGTGAAAGCCGCATGACAATCCAAGGCGAAAGCGCCATCGACCAGTCAACCGTCGCCACAGAGATAGCGGTCAGAATAAACGGTTATACCCGTACAAGACGAGAGTCATAGGTGGCGTTGTTAGCCAATACATCGAGGGGGCCAAACGGGAAGAAGCAAGAAGGATACAGGCCGAGCGGGGAGCCAGAGCGTGGGACGACAGACATACCAGAACGGCGAACACGTCCAAACGAGGCACGGAGCACGAATGCGAGTGCGATGCGCCACAGGATGGCGAAATGCAATGTGCACGCGTATATTGAGGTGCCGCGAGGAGAACGCATGTGGTTAACGGAACGCGCGACGCGGAGAGCACCGGGATGAACGCAAGATGGAAAGGAACAAAAACGGTGAGTAAACGCGCGATGAATGTGGATGATTTCACGCACAAGCACGCTCCCTCTCCGCCTTCTGTAAGGCCTTCGCTTTGCCCTTCTCCTTCTCCTTGAGACGTCGCATGGACTCCTCAATTGTCCGGAAGTCATCTCCTGCCTTCTTGGCGAATTCGAGGCTCTTGACTTTGAACGCGGTGAGCTCTGCGTGTAGTATTTCGAGTTCATCCGTGGGTGGGACCGTGTCTGTGGGGTTATTGAAGAGAGCGGAGCTGATTGAAGGAAGTGCGGCGTATGAGGAGACTGCAGACGACATGACGCAGTTGAGGTCTCCAAGCCGCTAAACTCGGGCGTCGGCAACGTTCCCGAGCTGCCTCAGACCAGACCAGGCAGCAGCGGCGAGATAAAGCACGGCGAGCGGAGGTTGTGGGGGATGGTGGATGAGCACCGTCGCGAGCAGATCCAAGTGTGTAGACGCCCATGCTGAGCCTGCAGGCGTCTGTTACAACGGATGACGTATTAGGCAGGAGTTTCCCATGTGCATTGCGGTGCCTGCAGTCCCCGCACCAGCAAATGCCTCATTCCTCGCCCTCATTCTCAACGCGTCCGGGCCGTGGCTGACTCCCTCTCCTCGCTCGCTGTCGGCCTGTCTCTCGCTGCTTTCCATCCCTTCGTTTCCCGATCGCGCCCCCAATCCGACCTCGTTTGCGCTGCAAATCCCCGTCTTTCAACACGCTCCCCGCACCGTTCCTCGCCCGTTCTCAGCTCGAATCTCCGCTCAGCTCAAGCTCCCATCCGCATCAACACTCGTTCGGACAACGTAGTACGTCGTACAACTAGCCCGGGCTTATTTGCGACTTTCCGAACGCTTTGCGACTGGAAGATGACGTCGTTCTTTCGACCGTCCTCCCTGTTTCCCTGTGTCCGCCAGTGTCAATTGATCAGCCCGCAACCGTCTCCCTCCGCCGTCCCACACCTCACTTCGTTGCCCGCTCGGGGCTCGACGCCGCCATGCACTCCTTCCCCTCCTCTCCCCTCTAGTGCCGACCATCCTCTCTGCCGCTGCTGCAGATGTCGCTCGACTGCGCGTGCACATCGTCTCACGGCACTTTCCCGTCGTTTGCAGCCTCCTCGTCCCCAGCAGTCTCCGGCGAGCACGTCGACCACCCCGGCCGTCTGGCCCGTCTTCCCCTCTCACTCTCAACTATACGAAGGCATTCTCATCGCCCGGCCTCCGTCCACTACGCCGACGCGTCCCTGTATCGCCGCTCACCCCCCAGCATCTCAACAACGGCCTTCAACATCGCTGCCGCGTGCGAATGAGTCCGGCGATTATCAGGCATGCCCTCTTCGTGGCTTCTCGATGCACGGCGCTTCGCTTCCCCACCCCCATCGTCCCCGCTCTCAGACGGTCCCAGGACACGCCGAACTGTCATCTTCCGGAGCGACACGTACCGAGAGCACCACGCACTAATGATCCCATAGGTGAGCACACCGATACGCCTCGTTCCGCCGTGACTGAGCCCTCTAACGTCGCCAACAGGTTCGTAGCTAACGGTTTCGTGAGCTCCCGAACGAAGCCGGCGCCCAGGAGCGGCGACAACTGCAGGTACGCGGACGCGAAGATCCTGATGCAGCCCTGTCGCTTACGTTCCGGCTCACAGCTCGCTTGTCTGAACTCCCGGATGCCCCAAAGAGCACCGATATGGGGCCGTTCCGCTGCGAAAATGGACGGACATGACGCGCACCCGGCCCCAGTAGGCAATCACGTCGCACGACGAGGCCGACGACACGAATCCCGGCCCTGACGTCCAAGGTAGGTACCGAAATTGCTCCCACCTCGCAATGCAAAGCTCATCCGCAGTCCTCATGCAGTGCGCATGCATCTACGAAAGGCCCCGCAAGAAGCCAGGGCGGTTTCGCGGCGGTCGGCGATGGTTTGTGAACGGCGGGTCCACGGCGGTTCCATTGGTGCCCCAGCCGAAACCTCATTGGTGCGCCGTCCGAGCCAGGAAATGGGCTCCGGGGCACGTACGCGATCGACGGGACAGGTCGCGCAACGTGCGTGACACGTCGACGCGTGGAATGGAGGGGGCAAGGCTCCCGGCGCCAAGACGACCGACGACACACGGCCGCCCGAGCCCTCCCGGACGTGCTCGACATGCGGAAACGGTAGCGGGCACACCGCTGTGCCGGTTTGCACCGTTTTCGCGGCCATCCGGGGAGTTTGAAAATCGGGTCCAAAAGCGCGATTTCATGGACCTCAGACAAGACGTCGCCATTGTTCACGACAGAGCGCGTGCAGTGCCGGGAGAAGGCTCCGGAAGGCGACGTGGGACACAGACGAGCCGTCTGCGAGGCTAGGCAGCCCTCCCGACGACTTCTGGAAATAGGTGCTACCCGGCGGCGACGACGATCCAACGGCATCTCTGCCGGCTCGGGACGGCGGCAGCGCGCCCGAAGCACCGACTTCGACACTCACGAAGGCGAGTTCGTCGGGTCGGCTATGGCCCCATGGAGTCTCGACTTCGACGAGCCCAGACCGATCGCCTCGTCCGCGCCATTCACCCCGGCCGAACCAACGCTCTCCGTGCCCAGATCCACGCCTTCCAGCTCATCTCACGAGCCGGCGAGATCTCGTCTGGCACCGTCCCAGCTGGGAGGATGCGCTTACTGACATTTCTATCGTAGATTCCCAGCCCGTGGGGGGACGTCAAGTCCCCAGCGAGGCGGCGAGCCGAACGCAGGAGCGGGCACAGCGGTGCGATACCCGGTAGCAAGGACGGCCAACGCAACGCCGTGCACGGCCCGCGAATGGGAGATGCGCGTTTCGAGCTCGTCTCCCAAGTGCGGACCGTCCTTGGTCGACATACGTCCCGGCCGCGACAACGGCGTGGACGTTCTCCCAGCCGGAGACCTGGCGTGCATCGCCCGAACGAACGACGAAGCGGCTTATGCGGGCGCGGTGAGACCGCCAGCGTCGTCTCGGCACGCTCGTGTAGCTTACTGTACGAGCGTGTACGTAACTAACGTCGAATATATTTTTGAGTCCTCAGCGCCCCGTCCCTGTCCCTGTACGAGACGACGGCGGGATCGGTCGTAGGTGATAGGCGCATTGACAGCCTCGCAAACTTGAACGGCAGAGCAGAAGCTGCGTTAGTACGTGTTTCCCCCGTGCGAGAACAGCCGAGACTGACCTGTGTATCGTCCATTTCCAGGTCTTGTTGGTGCTCCGTGGTCCTGTCGGGATCAAGAGCACACTGGTTAGAACGGCGACGGGCACGGCGAGGACACGTACCGTGCGAGAGCGCGGCCGTCCGGGACCAGGGTGCACGGACGTTACGGCCACGTTCTGACGAGAAGTAACGGCGGCCGGCCTGGACGAGTGGCTACGTCAGTTACGCGAGCGGATGGTGACCATCGACGTAAACGCACATTGATCGTTAGTTTGCAGGTTCTTGTCTTCCCCGCTTGTGCACATGCCGGGCGATCCGCGCGCGTTCATTCGTAAGCTGGGGCTACAATGGAGCCGTGTCTGGACCGCCGATGGACGTAAGTAATCCGTTATGTACGTGTACGGGCTCAGCTCACCCACCTCGCTTTCTGCAGACGTTGCGCAAGCGGGGCAATTCCGATACTCGCACGCTGGCTAATCGACCGGATCTCGCTAGGTGTGGCACGGTCGCGTGTCCCGGATGGGAGACTCACAGCTGCGATGACGTCTGCGGGGTTGTACGATCCGGGTCCCGTCCCTCGCCGTCCAGGCGACGCGTCGACGTCTACTTACTGCCCGGAACCGCACGGGTAATCCGAAGACGGATGCCTTGGCGGGCGGATGGATCAGGCGGTGCCCTGTGACGACGACAGCGCGGGATTCACGTACCACGAAATGACGCATTGTCGCAAAGGCTCTCCTGCAACGGCGACCTGGGTTGGTGGGTTGCGCGTCAGGTACAGGTATACCTAGAAATGGTACCTACTTACCGAGAGCTTGGGGGAGAGGACCGGGGATCAAACCGCGACCTCGGCGACCTGGGGATTCAGGTGAGTACATACTCGTCGGGGAGCAGATAGCAAGGCAGAAGACCGCACTAATGACTCGGATTGGTACATGAAGTAGGTTTATGTGCAGACAGGAGCGAGATATGGGAGAGAGGAACGTTAGACGATGTGTTCGACTGTCGAAGAACAGAGAGTATTTGTACCTTGCAGAGTGGCCCGTGCACCGTCCGTGCGTGCGAGTTTCGTCTCTCGGCGTGTACTATTCCCGTCGGGTATGCACCAGAGGTAGACGATAGTCGGGCATGTCAGAACCATTGCCAATCGGCTGACGCCATGGGAGGATTGCCTGACGGCGGGATAACTTGGCGTACGGGTGGTGAGTCGGGACTGGGAAGATAGGAAGCCTACATGTACGAAGGGCTGGACTCGCTTCGGAATATGATGGGCGCTCCGTGTGTAGTATTCTTGGAAAGGCGTGCCGATTCTGGCTCAACTTTTTGGATGCGGGGGCAGGAGGATCCGAGAACACGATCGGACGGTATCCGCACCGCCATTTGTTCATAGGGATCCTCCATGTTGCAGATCATGACCGCGGCCGGTATCCCATGGGCTCACATCTACTAGTATGCCCTTGCATACTTTATTTCCCTATGACCAGTGCTCCTTTCCCAAGCGGGCGGCGGTCTCATGCATAATATGTTTGTGGATCAAATGGCTATACTGAGCTTGCTCCGAAACATATTGACGAGAACTTGGACTTCAAATTCACACAGGGTCTGATTTTTTGGATCATCATGATTCATGATTACGTGCATGATCAGATGCGCTGCTTTGGGATAATCCCTGCTTGAACATCGATGGACTTGACCCTTGAAAGGTTGAAGGATATTAAATGCACTGGACAGGCTGCTGCAACAATGATATATTTCTTGCACGCTTTGCAGTGGCGGACAGCTGTACTACTCCAATGAGAGATATCACTCCATACATTACCTAGGAGACTTGCGACTTGAAGTCGTAAATAGGACCATATCAGCACCTGGCATCTGGAACAGCACAATGGTGGAACGGCACAATGGTGGAAATATGATTTGCAGTATGTAGATCCGGCCTTTGGCGGGCCAAGCAAAGAGACGTGTTGAACTGGCGTCGGAAGTTGAGCCGAAGACGTAAGAGACTGCAGGCCTGCTCGAGACACCCTCGTCACCAAGATCACACTAAGCGAATGATGCCAAGGAGCAGTCTCAGCATGGTACGATGAGCAAATACACAGAGCGTATATTACCCGCGGGTCCCGACGACAGCACAGTTTGGTCCTCCGGCGATATACTGGACATTACCCTGCTTTCCGATCTGAAGGCTCCATTGCGCACACTATTCCTAACTACACTGCTACCTAACCCTGCAACTCGTTCTCAGGTCATTCCAGTTGTGCAAGTGGCGGAACCGTGCCAAGCAGTGCATCAAGTCTAGACTCGGAGGCGCGGCCCATGAGTAGTTTGGGAGGAGGTATGCGGTGAGAATTTACCCAGGTGCGTCCAATAGTTTAACATCATGTGCGCAACATGGAAGTGCTCACCAGCAGGGTTCAAGGTGGCAGCGATGCTATCACCGAGTCCGAGTACTCCAGCCATGTGTAGCGCAGGATGGTTGAATGCAGTCTTATGGCAGGTATGTGTCCCACATGGTGCTTAGACTGTTAATAATGATATTTGCTCACCCTGTGGTCCTCCGAAGATCGCTCCCAGCTGGGACCATCATGCTGCGGAGTCGCCGAGATGAAGATCATGCCCGCTGCGTGGTACAAAGTTCAAACTGAGTGTTTTCGCGCAGAAGCCGGAGGCATTCGCATACGGATCTGGAGCGCGGGGAAGGTCCCATCCCGGGCCGGCTCAAGCTCAGACTCGGGTGGCGTGGGGTTCGGTTGCGGCACGTTAGTCCATTTACGCATGGCGGGTGTTTTCTCAACACACACTGGCCGTTCGCTACTCACCGCTCCCAGCTGGGACGGAGCAGCTTGCGGTGTCAGCATGGAGATCGTGCGCCCACTGCGCCGTATGAAGCAAGTCCTTCCGCGCAGACCCTCCGACGTCCGCAACGGAGCGCTGGCTGTACTGCCGAGATGCTTCCTGGACTGACCGACTTTGCAGTGCTCGTTGCTCCGGCTCGAAGTCGTCTCCGGTTGCGGGGTCCTCGACAGTCCTCGTCTCAAGGAATTGCGGCTGCAGCTGGCCTCCCGACCGTGGTTTCCGGTCGTGACACGTCGATGTCCAGGAGATGGACGGTTGCATGGTAAGCACAGTGCTCAATATCCTGCAGTTATTCGCAACTCATCACTCCCAGCTGGGAGGGGATGAAGACCGCGGAGCTACCGAGACGAAGACAGCGCGCCCACCGCCCCGTATAAAGCAAGTCGCCGTGCAGAACCCGCCAAACATTCACTTCGCACACGGAGGCCGAGGAGCGCTGCCGCCGAGGCGTGTCTTGGGATGTCCCAGACTGACTGAGTTTGCGGTGCTCGTTAGTCCCACGCGCAAGCACCGTCTCCGGTCGCAGCGTCCTCGTCTCGAGAAAATTGCAGCTGCACAGGATGGTCGTACGCACCACAAACTAGCGACTTTCGAGACGGCACTGCAGGAAAGCAAAGTACATACCTCGGGGCTTCCGAATTCTTCACGGCGCGTTTTCGAGCTGGCGGCGAGATGGTGTGTTCGGGGTGGAAGGCGGGGCAGATTTTTGTCGTTAAGTAGGATAGAAGCGTACCTGTATTGCACCGAGCGGCGAGAACGCAAACCGCGGTGGTGGCGCAGAGCAGCTGTCGTCCACTTAGACGCCCATCCTCGCACGCACACGAAGTCCTCACCGTCTGCACCAAAATGTCAGTTCTCCTACCCATTCCTACCCAGCCCCAGCTTTCCTACCCAGCTTTCCTACCCAGAGCACAGACTGAGGCAAGCGATCGATCCGGAAGATTCGTGCCCCACGATCTGCACCCCGCCCCCTCCGTGCAACGAAATATATTCCCGGGCTACGTACACGGCTGCGCGCCCGCCGTCGAAGGTCGCCCGGCCCTTGCCTTTCAAGCCCGTTGTCCGTGAATGCACGCCGTTCGCCCGCCTTCGAGGATATGCGCTCCAGCTCCACACGGACCTCCTCGTCGATACCCTCGTAGATGCTCTCCGCCGGAAAGCCCACGATCCGCCCGGCCTGCATGCGCTCCTTCTCTTCGAAGACCCCGCCGACGATGTCCACCCAGTTCCGCCGCGTACGCACAAGATCGGAAAGCTGGTCCGGTATATGTAGCTGGCTGTGCTCGTCCGGGCTCAACCCCAGCGCGGCAGGACATGGAGGGAGAGCGGCCATCCCGGTGAGCCCCGAGGTGCCGTTGAGGCCTGGCGGTGGGTCGCCCTTCTGCTTCTTCTTCTTGCTCACCTTCGGGCCGTCCTTCTTCTGCAGCTTGCTGTACAGCGTCGCGATGTTCTTGTCGATCGCGTCTCGACTGTCCACGTACTCCTGGTACCCCAGACGGTCCTCCGCGATCGCCGCCAGCCGCGCCCGACGGGCCTTGTTGGTCGCGAGGACGGTCCGCAGCTCGCGCTGTGCGTGACGCAGGGCGGTCGCGATCGGGTCGTCTACAGCTTCCGAGTAGTCCGGCTACAACGGGAGGCACGCAGTGAGACTAATCGCGCAGTGTGACAATAAACAACATGACTTACGATGTCCTCCAGCAAGCCATGGTGCCGCATCACCACCTTCATCCGCTCCTCCAGGTCCGCCACGTTCAGCTTGTCACGCGCCGCCGCTGCCGCTGCCCCGTTCGTACCTGGTCGGCCCTCCATCGCCTCCTCCGCCGCCTTCACCCCCTTCCACTCCGTCACGTCGTGCATCGGGATAAGCGCGCTCACCACCCGCTCCGTCAGAGGCCCATGTCCGCGCTCCTCCGTCACCAGGTCTGGCTCCGCGAGTGTGGATGGCTCCCACTTCGGCAGCACGTTCGACGGGCCAGCGTGCGACCCCGCGCGCATAGCCGCCGTACCCGGTAGTGGCCCGCCATACTGTGCGATGTCCTCCTCTTCCCAGACAGCCGAGTAGTGTCGCGCGAGCTTCGGCATGATAAACGGCTCGACCTCGTCCGCGGTGTATTGTAAGAAGCCGATATCCTCCTCCTTGATGGGTCGTAGCCACGGTTCTATGCTCGTGTAGAACGTGGTCACCTGCACTTGGCTTGGCTGCTTGCTCTTGCTGAAGTCTTCCATCACCTCCGTCGGCTTACTCGGTCCGGCCACTGGTCGTGGCGCGACAGGTGGCCGAGCAGATAGCAATGGCACCGACGCGGGGAGGTCGAAAGCGGGAGCATTCGAAGGCTGGTGTGACACACGTGTTTAGAACTCATTGCAGCTCGCACGCTTCGGAGCACTGACCTTGGTGAATGCCAAGGACGTGGACGGGTACTTGTTAGGCTTCGGTAGCGGCGGAGGATGTGGGTGCGTGTGCGCCGGGAGTGGCGAAGGTTTCCGCGTCTTGGGAGGCTCTGCCGGCCATTGAACACGGCAAACATGCACCGCTGACTTCGACTGACGCACCTGGTTCGATATCACTCGAGTCCTCCCGCTTCCGCTTCTTCTTCTTGTTCTTCTTCAGCTCCTCCGCGAGGCTAGGACGGGATGGTTGCGGCGTGGGCATCGGAGGTACAGGAATGGAGGAAGGGCGCGTTCTTAGAGGCTGGGACAGTGGCTGGGCAGACGCCCTGCTCTCGTCCCCGTTGATGGACGGCGTGACAGCTATGCAAAGGATTTGGAAAGCGCAATCAACAGTGGATGACGAAAGGCGATCGGTGGGGTGGCAGTAGCAAGCCGAGGTGAAAGCCGCATGACAATCCAAGGCGAAAGCGCCATCGACCAGTCAACCGTCGCCACAGAGATAGCGGTCAGAATAAACGGTTATACCCGTACAAGACGAGAGTCATAGGTGGCGTTGTTAGCCAATACATCGAGGGGGCCAAACGGGAAGAAGCAAGAAGGATACAGGCCGAGCGGGGAGCCAGAGCGTGGGACGACAGACATACCAGAACGGCGAACACGTCCAAACGAGGCACGGAGCACGAATGCGAGTGCGATGCGCCACAGGATGGCGAAATGCAATGTGCACGCGTATATTGAGGTGCCGCGAGGAGAACGCATGTGGTTAACGGAACGCGCGACGCGGAGAGCACCGGGATGAACGCAAGATGGAAAGGAACAAAAACGGTGAGTAAACGCGCGATGAATGTGGATGATTTCACGCACAAGCACGCTCCCTCTCCGCCTTCTGTAAGGCCTTCGCTTTGCCCTTCTCCTTCTCCTTGAGACGTCGCATGGACTCCTCAATTGTCCGGAAGTCATCTCCTGCCTTCTTGGCGAATTCGAGGCTCTTGACTTTGAACGCGGTGAGCTCTGCGTGTAGTATTTCGAGTTCATCCGTGGGTGGGACCGTGTCTGTGGGGTTATTGAAGAGAGCGGAGCTGATTGAAGGAAGTGCGGCGTATGAGGAGACTGCAGACGACATGACGCAGTTGAGGTCTCCAAGCCGCTAAACTCGGGCGTCGGCAACGTTCCCGAGCTGCCTCAGACCAGACCAGGCAGCAGCGGCGAGATAAAGCACGGCGAGCGGAGGTTGTGGGGGATGGTGGATGAGCACCGTCGCGAGCAGATCCAAGTGTGTAGACGCCCATGCTGAGCCTGCAGGCGTCTGTTACAACGGATGACGTATTAGGCAGGAGTTTCCCATGTGCATTGCGGTGCCTGCAGTCCCCGCACCAGCAAATGCCTCATTCCTCGCCCTCATTCTCAACGCGTCCGGGCCGTGGCTGACTCCCTCTCCTCGCTCGCTGTCGGCCTGTCTCTCGCTGCTTTCCATCCCTTCGTTTCCCGATCGCGCCCCCAATCCGACCTCGTTTGCGCTGCAAATCCCCGTCTTTCAACACGCTCCCCGCACCGTTCCTCGCCCGTTCTCAGCTCGAATCTCCGCTCAGCTCAAGCTCCCATCCGCATCAACACTCGTTCGGACAACGTAGTACGTCGTACAACTAGCCCGGGCTTATTTGCGACTTTCCGAACGCTTTGCGACTGGAAGATGACGTCGTTCTTTCGACCGTCCTCCCTGTTTCCCTGTGTCCGCCAGTGTCAATTGATCAGCCCGCAACCGTCTCCCTCCGCCGTCCCACACCTCACTTCGTTGCCCGCTCGGGGCTCGACGCCGCCATGCACTCCTTCCCCTCCCTCTCCCCTCTAGTGCCGACCATCCTCTCTGCCGCTGCTGCAGATGTCGCTCGACTGCGCGTGCACATCGTCTCACGGCACTTTCCCGTCGTTTGCAGCCTCCTCGTCCCCAGCAGTCTCCGGCGAGCACGTCGACCACCCCGGCCGTCTGGCCCGTCTTCCCCTCTCACTCTCAACTATACGAAGGCATTCTCATCGCCCGGCCTCCGTCCACTACGCCGACGCGTCCCTGTATCGCCGCTCACCCCCCAGCATCTCAACAACGGCCTTCAACATCGCTGCCGCGTGCGAATGAGTCCGGCGATTATCAGGCATGCCCTCTTCGTGGCTTCTCGATGCACGGCGCTTCGCTTCCCCACCCCATCGTCCCCGCTCTCAGACGGTCCCAGGACACGCCGAACTGTCATCTTCCGGAGCGACACGTACCGAGAGCACCACGCACTAATGATCCCATAGGTGAGCACACCGATACGCCTCGTTCCGCCGTGACTGAGCCCTCTAACGTCGCCAACAGGTTCGTAGCTAACGGTTTCGTGAGCTCCCGAACGAAGCCGGCGCCCAGGAGCGGCGACAACTGCAGGTACGCGGACGCGAAGATCCTGATGCAGCCCTGTCGCTTACGTTCCGGCTCACAGCTCGCTTGTCTGAACTCCCGGATGCCCCAAAGAGCACCGATATGGGGCCGTTCCGCTGCGAAAATGGACGGACATGACGCGCACCCGGCCCCAGTAGGCAATCACGTCGCACGACGAGGCCGACGACACGAATCCCGGCCCTGACGTCCAAGGTAGGTACCGAAATTGCTCCCACCTCGCAATGCAAAGCTCATCCGCAGTCCTCATGCAGTGCGCATGCATCTACGAAAGGCCCCGCAAGAAGCCAGGGCGGTTTCGCGGCGGTCGGCGATGGTTTGTGAACGGCGGGTCCACGGCGGTTCCATTGGTGCCCCAGCCGAAACCTCATTGGTGCGCCGTCCGAGCCAGGAAATGGGCTCCGGGGCACGTACGCGATCGACGGGACAGGTCGCGCAACGTGCGTGACACGTCGACGCGTGGAATGGAGGGGGCAAGGCTCCCGGCGCCAAGACGACCGACGACACACGGCCGCCCGAGCCCTCCCGGACGTGCTCGACATGCGGAAACGGTAGCGGGCACACCGCTGTGCCGGTTTGCACCGTTTTCGCGGCCATCCGGGGAGTTTGAAAATCGGGTCCAAAAGCGCGATTTCATGGACCTCAGACAAGACGTCGCCATTGTTCACGACAGAGCGCGTGCAGTGCCGGGAGAAGGCTCCGGAAGGCGACGTGGGACACAGACGAGCCGTCTGCGAGGCTAGGCAGCCCTCCCGACGACTTCTGGAAATAGGTGCTACCCGGCGGCGACGACGATCCAACGGCATCTCTGCCGGCTCGGGACGGCGGCAGCGCGCCCGAAGCACCGACTTCGACACTCACGAAGGCGAGTTCGTCGGGTCGGCTATGGCCCCATGGAGTCTCGACTTCGACGAGCCCAGACCGATCGCCTCGTCCGCGCCATTCACCCCCGGCCGAACCAACGCTCTCCGTGCCCAGATCCACGCCTTCCAGCTCATCTCACGAGCCGGCGAGATCTCGTCTGGCACCGTCCCAGCTGGGAGGATGCGCTTACTGACATTTCTATCGTAGATTCCCAGCCCGTGGGGGGACGTCAAGTCCCCAGCGAGGCGGCGAGCCGAACGCAGGAGCGGGCACAGCGGTGCGATACCCGGTAGCAAGGACGGCCAACGCAACGCCGTGCACGGCCCGCGAATGGGAGATGCGCGTTTCGAGCTCGTCTCCCAAGTGCGGACCGTCCTTGGTCGACATACGTCCCGGCCGCGACAACGGCGTGGACGTTCTCCCAGCCGGAGACCTGGCGTGCATCGCCCGAACGAACGACGAAGCGGCTTATGCGGGCGCGGTGAGACCGCCAGCGTCGTCTCGGCACGCTCGTGTAGCTTACTGTACGAGCGTGTACGTAACTAACTTCGAATATATTTTTGAGTCCTCAGCGCCCCGTCCCTGTCCCTGTACGAGACGACGGCGGGATCGGTCGTAGGCGATAGGCGCATTGACAGCCTCGCAAACTTGAACGGCAGAGCAGAAGCTGCGTTAGTACGTGTTTCCCCCGTGCGAGAACAGCCGAGACTGACCTGTGTATCGTCCATTTCCAGGTCTTGTTGGTGCTCCGTGGTCCTGTCGGGATCAAGAGCACACTGGTTAGAACAGCGACGGGCACGGCGAGGACACGTACCGTGCGAGAGCGTGGCCGTCCGGGACCAGGGTGCACGGACGTTACGGCCACGTTCTGACGAGAAGTAACGGCGGCCGGCCTGGACGAGTGGCTACGTCAGTTACGCGAGCGGATGGTGACCATCGACGTAAACGCACATTGATCGTTAGTTTGCAGGTTCTTGTCTTCCCCGCTTGCTCACACGCCGGGCGATCCGCGCGCGTTCGTTCGTAAGCTGGGGCTACAATGGAGCCGTGTCTGGACCGCCGATGGACGTAAGTAATCCGTTATATACGTGTACGGGCTCGGCTCACGCCCTTCGCTTTCTGCAGACGTTGCGCCAGCGGGGCAATTCCGATACTCGCACGCTGGCTAATCGACCGGATCTCGCTAGGTGTGGCACGATCGCGTGTCCCGGATGGGAGACTCGCAGCTGCGATGACGTCTGCGGGGTCGTACGATCCGGGTCCCGTCCCTCGCCGTCCAGGCGACGCGTCGACGTCTACTTACTGCCCGGAACCGCACGGGTAATCCGAAGACGGATGCCTTGGCGGGCGGATGGATCAGGCGGTGCCCTGTGACGACGACAGCGCGGGATTCACGTACCACGAATTGACGCGTCGTCGCAAAGCCTCTCCTGCAACGGCGACCTGGGTTGGTGGGTTGCGCGTCAGGTACTGGCAGGTATACCTAGAAATGGTACCTACTTACCGAGAGCTGGGGGGAGAGGACCGGGGATCAAACCGCAACCTCGGCGACCTGGGGATTCAGGTGAGTACATACTCGTCGGGGAGCAGATAGCAAGGCAGAAGACCGCACTAATGACTCGGATTGGTACATGAAGTAGGTTTGTGTGCAGACAGGTGCGAGATACGGGAGAGAGGAACGTTAGACGATGTGTTCGACTGTCGAAGAACACAGAGTATTTGTACCTTGCAGAGTGGCCCGTGCACCGTCCGTGCGTGCGAGTTTCGTCTCTCGGCGTGTGTTATTCCCGTCGGGTATGCACCAGAGGTAGACGATAGTCGGGCATGTCAGAACCATTGCCAATCGGCTGACGCCATGGGAGGATTGCCTGACAGCGGGATAACTTGGCGTACGGGTGGTGAGTCGGGACTGGGAAGATAGGAAGCCTCCAAGTACGAAGGCTGGACTCGCTTCGGAATATGGTGGGCGCTCCGTGTGTATTCTTGGAAAGGCGTGCCGATTCTGGCTCAACTTTTTGGATGCGGGGGCAGGAGGATCCGAGAACACGATCGGACGGTATCCGCACCGCCATTTGTTCATAGGGATCCTCCATGTTGCAGATCATGACCGCGGCCGGTATCCCATGGGCTCACATCTACTAGTATGCCCTTGCATACTTTATTTCCCTATGACCAGTGCTCCTTTCCCAAGCGGGCGGCGGTCTCATGCATAATATGTTTGTGGATCAAATGGCTATACTGAGCTTGCTCCGAAACATATTGACGAGAACTTGGACTTCAAATTCACACAGGGTCTGATTTTTTGGATCATCATGATTCATGATTACGCGCATCATCAGATGCGCTGCTTTGGGATAATCCCTGCTTGAACATCGATGGACTTGACCCTTGAAAGTCTGAAGGATATTAAATGCACTGGACAGGCCCCTGCTGCAACAATGATATATTTCTTGCAGGCTTTGCACTGGCGGACAGCTGTACTACCCTGAGAGATATCACTCCATACACTACCAGCTGGGAGACTTGTAACTTGAAGTCGTAAATGGGACTATATCGGCATCTGGAACGGCACAATGGTGGAAATATGATTTGCAGTACGTAGATCCGGCCCTTGGCGGGCCAAGCAAAGAGAGACGTGTTGAACCGGCATCGGAAGTTGAGCCGAAGACGTAAGAGACTGCAGGCCTGCTCGAGACACCCTCGTCACCAAGATCACACTAAGCGAATGATGCCAAGGAGCAGTCTCAGCATGGTACGATGAGCAAATACACAGACCGTATATTATCCGCGGGTCCCGACGACAGCACTGTTTGGTCCCCCGGCGATATACTGGACATTACCCTGCTTTCCAATCTGAAGACTCCATTCCACGCACTATTCCTAACTACACTGCTACCTAACCCTGAAACTCGTTCTCAGGCCATTCCAGTCGTGCAAGTGGCGGGGCCATGCTAAGCAGTGCATCAAGTCTAGACTCGGAGGCGCGGCCCATGAGTAGTTTGGGAGGAGGTATGCGGTGAGAATTTACCCAGGTGCGTCCAACAGTTTAACATCGTGTGCGCGACATGGAAGTGCTCACCAGCGGGGTTGTGTCAGCGATGCTATCACCGAGTCCGAGTACTCCAGCCATGTGTAGCGCAGGATGGTTGAATGCAGTCTTATGGCAGGTATGTATCCCACACGGTGCTCAGACTACTAGTAAAGAAATTTGCTCACCCTGTGGTCCTCCGAAGATTGCTCCCAGCTGGGACCATCACGCTGCGGAGTCGCCGAGATGAAGATCACGCCCGCTGCGTGGTACAAAGTTCAAACTGAGTGTTTTCGCGCAGAAGCCGGAGGCATTCGCGTACGGATCTGGAGCGCGGGGAAGGTCCCATCCCGGGCCGGCTCAAGCTCAGACTCGGGTGGCGTGGGGTTCGGTTGCGGCATGTTAGCCCATTTACACATGGTGGGTGTTATCTCAACACACACTGGCCGTTCGCGACTCACCGCTCCCAGCTGGGACGGAGCAGCTTGCGGTGTCAGCATGGAGATCGTGCACCCACTGCGCCGTATGAAGCAAGTCCTTCCGCGCAGACCCTCCGACGTTCGCAACGGAGCGCTGGCTGTATTGCCGAGATGCTTCCCGGACTGACCGACTTTGCGGTGCTCGTTGCTCCGGCTCGAAGTCGTCTCCGGTTGCGGGGTCCTCGACTCCTCATCTCAAGGAATTGCGGCTGCGGTTGGCCACCCGACCGTGGTTTCCGGTCGTGACATGTTGATGTCCAGGAGATGGACGGTTGCATGGTAAGCACAGTGCTCAATATCCTGCAGTTATTCGCAACTCATCGCTCCCAGCTGGGAGGGGATGAAGACCGCGGAGCTACCGAGACGAAGACAGCGCGCCCACCGCCCCGTATAAAGCAAGTCGCCGTGCAGAACCCGCCAAACATTCACTTCGCACACGGAGGCCGAGGAGCGCTGCCGCCGAGGCGTGTCTTGGGATGTCCCAGACTGACTGAGTTTGCGGTGCTCGTTAGTCCCACGCGCAAGCACCGTCTCCGGTCGCAGCGTCCTCGTCTCGAGAAAATTGCAGCTGCACAGGATGGTCGTACGCACCACAAACTAGCGACTTTCGAGACGGCACTGCAGGAAAGCAAAGTACATACCTCGGGGCTTCCGAATTCTTCACGGCGCGTTTTCGAGCTGGCGGCGAGATGGTGTGTTCGGGGTGGAAGGCGGGGCAGATTTTTGTCGTTAAGTAGGATAGAAGCGTACCTGTATTGCACCGAGCGGCGAGAACGCAAACCGCGGTGGTGGCGCAGAGCAGCTGTCGTCCACTTAGACGCCCATCCTCGCACGCACACGAAGTCCTCACCGTCTGCACCAAAATGTCAGTTCTCCTACCCATTCCTACCCAGCCCCAGCTTTCCTACCCAGCTTTCCTACCCAGAGCACAGACTGAGGCAAGCGATCGATCCGGAAGATTCGTGCCCCACGATCTGCACCCCGCCCTCCGTGCAACGAAATATATTCCCGGGCTACGTACACGGCTGCGCGCCCGCCGTCGAAGGTCGCCCGGCCCTTGCCTTTCAAGCCCGTTGTCCGTGAATGCACGCCGTTCGCCCGCCTTCGAGGATATGCGCTCCAGCTCCACACGGACCTCCTCGTCGATACCCTCGTAGATGCTCTCCGCCGGAAAGCCCACGATCCGCCCGGCCTGCATGCGCTCCTTCTCTTCGAAGACCCCGCCGACGATGTCCACCCAGTTCCGCCGCGTACGCACAAGATCGGAAAGCTGGTCCGGTATATGTAGCTGGCTGTGCTCGTCCGGGCTCAACCCCAGCGCGGCAGGACATGGAGGGAGAGCGGCCATCCCGGTGAGCCCCGAGGTGCCGTTGAGGCCTGGCGGTGGGTCGCCCTTCTGCTTCTTCTTCTTGCTCACCTTCGGGCCGTCCTTCTTCTGCAGCTTGCTGTACAGCGTCGCGATGTTCTTGTCGATCGCGTCTCGACTGTCCACGTACTCCTGGTACCCCAGACGGTCCTCCGCGATCGCCGCCAGCCGCGCCCGACGGGCCTTGTTGGTCGCGAGGACGGTCCGCAGCTCGCGCTGTGCGTGACGCAGGGCGGTCGCGATCGGGTCGTCTACAGCTTCCGAGTAGTCCGGCTACAACGGGAGGCACGCAGTGAGACTAATCGCGCAGTGTGACAATAAACAACATGACTTACGATGTCCTCCAGCAAGCCATGGTGCCGCATCACCACCTTCATCCGCTCCTCCAGGTCCGCCACGTTCAGCTTGTCACGCGCCGCCGCTGCCGCTGCCCCGTTCGTACCTGGTCGGCCCTCCATCGCCTCCTCCGCCGCCTTCACCCCTTCCACTCCGTCACGTCGTGCATCGGGATAAGCGCGCTCACCACCCGCTCCGTCAGAGGCCCATGTCCGCGCTCCTCCGTCACCAGGTCTGGCTCCGCGAGTGTGGATGGCTCCCACTTCGGCAGCACGTTCGACGGGCCAGCGTGCGACCCCGCGCGCATAGCCGCCGTACCCGGTAGTGGCCCGCCATACTGTGCGATGTCCTCCTCTTCCCAGACAGCCGAGTAGTGTCGCGCGAGCTTCGGCATGATAAACGGCTCGACCTCGTCCGCGGTGTATTGTAAGAAGCCGATATCCTCCTCCTTGATGGGTCGTAGCCACGGTTCTATGCTCGTGTAGAACGTGGTCACCTGCACTTGGCTTGGCTGCTTGCTCTTGCTGAAGTCTTCCATCACCTCCGTCGGCTTACTCGGTCCGGCCACTGGTCGTGGCGCGACAGGTGGCCGAGCAGATAGCAATGGCACCGACGCGGGAGGTCGAAAGCGGGAGCATTCGAAGGCTGGTGTGACACACGTGTTTAGAACTCATTGCAGCTCGCACGCTTCGGAGCACTGACCTTGGTGAATGCCAAGGACGTGGACGGGTACTTGTTAGGCTTCGGTAGCGGCGGAGGATGTGGGTGCGTGTGCGCCGGGAGTGGCGAAGGTTTCCGCGTCTTGGGAGGCTCTGCCGGCCATTGAACACGGCAAACATGCACCGCTGACTTCGACTGACGCACCTGGTTCGATATCACTCGAGTCCTCCCGCTTCCGCTTCTTCTTCTTGTTCTTCTTCAGCTCCTCCGCGAGGCTAGGACGGGATGGTTGCGGCGTGGGCATCGGAGGTACAGGAATGGAGGAAGGGCGCGTTCTTAGAGGCTGGGACAGTGGCTGGGCAGACGCCCTGCTCTCGTCCCCGTTGATGGACGGCGTGACAGCTATGCAAAGGATTTGGAAAGCGCAATCAACAGTGGATGACGAAAGGCGATCGGTGGGGTGCCAGTGGCAAGCCGAGGTGAAAGCCGCATGACAATCCAAGGCGAAAGCACCATCGACCAGTCAACCGTCGCCACAGAGATAGCGGTCAGAATAAACGGTGATACCCGTACAAGACGAGAGTCATAGGTGGCGTTGTCAGCCAATACAACGATGGGGACAAACGAGAAGAAGCAAGAAGGATAGCGGGCGAGCGGGGAGCCAGAGCGTGGGACGACAGACATACCAGAACGGCGAACGCGTCCAAACGAGGCACGGAGCACGAATGCGAGTGCAAAGCGCCACAGGATGGCGAAATGCAATATGCACGCGTATGTTGAGGTGCCGCGAGGAGAACGCATGTGGTTAAAGGAACGCGCGACGCGGAGAGCACCGGGATGAACGCAAGATGCAAAGGAACAAAACGGTGAGTAAACGCGCGATGAATGTGGACGATGTCACGCACAAGCACGCTCCCTCTCCGCCTTCTGTAAGGCCTTCGCTTTGCCCTTCTCCTTCTCCTTGAGACGTCGCATGGACTCCTCGATTGTCCGGAAGTCATCTCCTGCCTTCTTGGCGAATTCGAGGCTCTTGACTTTGAACGCGGTGAGCTCTGCGTGTAGTATTTCGAGTTCATCCGTGGGTGGGACCGTGTCTGTGGGGTTGTTGAAGAGAGCGGAGCTGATGGAAGGAAGTGCGGCGTATGAGGAGACTGCAGACGACATGACGCAGTTGAGGTCTCCAAGCCGCTAAACTCGGGCGTCGGCAACGTTCCCGAGCTGCCTCAGACCAGACCAGGCAGCAGCGGCGAGATAAAGCACGGCGAGCGGAGGTTGTGGGGGATGGTGGATGAGCACCGTCGCGAGCAGATCCAGTGTGTAGACGCCCATGCTGAGCCTGCAGGCGTCTGTTACAACGGATGACGTATTAGGCAGGAGTTTCCCATGTGCATTGCGGTGCCTGCAGTCCCCGCACCAGCAAATGCCTCATTCCTCGCCCTCATTCTCAACGCGTCCGGGCCGTGGCTGACTCCCTCTCCTCGCTCGCTGTCGGCCTGTCTCTCGCTGCTTTCCATCCCTTCGTTTCCCGATCGCGCCCCAATCCGACCTCGTTTGCGCTGCAAATCCCCGTCTTTCAACACGCTCCCCGCACCGTTCCTCGCCCGTTCTCAGCTCGAATCTCCGCTCAGCTCAAGCTCCCATCCGCATCAACACTCGTTCGGACAACGTAGTACGTCGTACAACTAGCCCGGGCTTATTTGCGACTTTCCGAACGCTTTGCGACTGGAAGATGACGTCGTTCTTTCGACCGTCCTCCCTGTTTCCCTGTGTCCGCCAGTGTCAATTGATCAGCCCGCAACCGTCTCCCTCCGCCGTCCCACACCTCACTTCGTTGCCCGCTCGGGGCTCGACGCCGCCATGCACTCCTTCCCCTCCCTCTCCCCTCTAGTGCCGACCATCCTCTCTGCCGCTGCTGCAGATGTCGCTCGACTGCGCGTGCACATCGTCTCACGGCACTTTCCCGTCGTTTGCAGCCTCCTCGTCCCCAGCAGTCTCCGGCGAGCACGTCGACCACCCCGGCCGTCTGGCCCGTCTTCCCCTCTCACTCTCAACTATACGAAGGCATTCTCATCGCCCGGCCTCCGTCCACTACGCCGACGCGTCCCTGTATCGCCGCTCACCCCCCAGCATCTCAACAACGGCCTTCAACATCGCTGCCGCGTGCGAATGAGTCCGGCGATTATCAGGCATGCCCTCTTCGTGGCTTCTCGATGCACGGCGCTTCGCTTCCCCACCCCATCGTCCCCGCTCTCAGACGGTCCCAGGACACGCCGAACTGTCATCTTCCGGAGCGACACGTACCGAGAGCACCACGCACTAATGATCCCATAGGTGAGCACACCGATACGCCTCGTTCCGCCGTGACTGAGCCCTCTAACGTCGCCAACAGGTTCGTAGCTAACGGTTTCGTGAGCTCCCGAACGAAGCCGGCGCCCAGGAGCGGCGACAACTGCAGGTACGCGGACGCGAAGATCCTGATGCAGCCCTGTCGCTTACGTTCCGGCTCACAGCTCGCTTGTCTGAACTCCCGGATGCCCCAAAGAGCACCGATATGGGGCCGTTCCGCTGCGAAAATGGACGGACATGACGCGCACCCGGCCCCAGTAGGCAATCACGTCGCACGACGAGGCCGACGACACGAATCCCGGCCCTGACGTCCAAGGTAGGTACCGAAATTGCTCCCACCTCGCAATGCAAAGCTCATCCGCAGTCCTCATGCAGTGCGCATGCATCTACGAAAGGCCCCGCAAGAAGCCAGGGCGGTTTCGCGGCGGTCGGCGATGGTTTGTGAACGGCGGGTCCACGGCGGTTCCATTGGTGCCCCAGCCGAAACCTCATTGGTGCGCCGTCCGAGCCAGGAAATGGGCTCCGGGGCACGTACGCGATCGACGGGACAGGTCGCGCAACGTGCGTGACACGTCGACGCGTGGAATGGAGGGGGCAAGGCTCCCGGCGCCAAGACGACCGACGACACACGGCCGCCCGAGCCCTCCCGGACGTGCTCGACATGCGGAAACGGTAGCGGGCACACCGCTGTGCCGGTTTGCACCGTTTTCGCGGCCATCCGGGGAGTTTGAAAATCGGGTCCAAAAGCGCGATTTCATGGACCTCAGACAAGACGTCGCCATTGTTCACGACAGAGCGCGTGCAGTGCCGGGAGAAGGCTCCGGAAGGCGACGTGGGACACAGACGAGCCGTCTGCGAGGCTAGGCAGCCCTCCCGACGACTTCTGGAAATAGGTGCTACCCGGCGGCGACGACGATCCAACGGCATCTCTGCCGGCTCGGGACGGCGGCAGCGCGCCCGAAGCACCGACTTCGACACTCACGAAGGCGAGTTCGTCGGGTCGGCTATGGCCCCATGGAGTCTCGACTTCGACGAGCCCAGACCGATCGCCTCGTCCGCGCCATTCACCCCCGGCCGAACCAACGCTCTCCGTGCCCAGATCCACGCCTTCCAGCTCATCTCACGAGCCGGCGGGATCTCGTCTGGCACCGTCCCAGCTGGGAGGATGCGCTTACTGACATTTCTATCGTAGATTCCCAGCCCGTGGGGGGACGTCAAGTCCCCAGCGAGGCGGCGAGCCGAACGCAGGAGCGGGCACAGCGGTGCGATACCCGGTAGCAAGGACGGCCAACGCAACGCCGTGCACGGCCCGCGAATGGGAGATGCGCGTTTCGAGCTCGTCTCCCAAGTGCGGACCGTCCTTGGTCGACATACGTCCCGGCCGCGACAACGGCGTGGACGTTCTCCCAGCCGGAGACCTGGCGTGCATCGCCCGAACGAACGACGAAGCGGCTTATGCGGGCGCGGTGAGACCGCCAGCGTCGTCTCGGCACGCTCGTGTAGCTTACTGTACGAGCGTGTACGTAACTAACGTCGAATATATTTTTGAGTCCTCAGCGCCCCGTCCCTGTCCCTGTACGAGACGACGGCGGGATCGGTCGTAGGTGATAGGCGCATTGACAGCCTCGCAAACTTGAACGGCAGAGCAGAAGCTGCGTTAGTACGTGTTTCCCCCGTGCGAGAACAGCCGAGACTGACCTGTGTATCGTCCATTTCCAGGTCTTGTTGGTGCTCCGTGGTCCTGTCGGGATCAAGAGCACACTGGTTAGAACGGCGACGGGCACGGCGAGGACACGTACCGTGCGAGAGCGCGGCCGTCCGGGACCAGGGTGCACGGACGTTACGGCCACGTTCTGACGAGAAGTAACGGCGGCCGGCCTGGACGAGTGGCTACGTCAGTTACGCGAGCGGATGGTGACCATCGACGTAAACGCACATTGATCGTTAGTTTGCAGGTTCTTGTCTTCCCCGCTTGTGCACATGCCGGGCGATCCGCGCGCGTTCATTCGTAAGCTGGGGCTACAATGGAGCCGTGTCTGGACCGCCGATGGACGTAAGTAATCCGTTATGTACGTGTACGGGCTCAGCTCACCCACCTCGCTTTCTGCAGACGTTGCGCAAGCGGGGCAATTCCGATACTCGCACGCTGGCTAATCGACCGGATCTCGCTAGGTGTGGCACGGTCGCGTGTCCCGGATGGGAGACTCACAGCTGCGATGACGTCTGCGGGGTTGTACGATCCGGGTCCCGTCCTCGCCGTCCAGGCGACGCGTCGACGTCTACTTACTGCCCGGAACCGCACGGGTAATCCGAAGACGGATGCCTTGGCGGGCGGATGGATCAGGCGGTGCCCTGTGACGACGACAGCGCGGGATTCACGTACCACGAAATGACGCATTGTCGCAAAGGCTCTCCTGCAACGGCGACCTGGGTTGGTGGGTTGCGCGTCAGGTACAGGTATACCTAGAAATGGTACCTACTTACCGAGAGCTTGGGGGAGAGGACCGGGGATCAAACCGCAACCTCGGCGACCTGGGGATTCAGGTGAGTACATACTCGTCGGGGAGCAGATAGCAAGGCAGAAGACCGCACTAATGACTCGGATTGGTACATGAAGTAGGTTTGTGTGCAGACAGGAGCGAGATATGGGAGAGAGGGACGTTAGACGATGTGTTCGACTGTCGAAGAACACAGAGTATTTGTACCTTGCAGAGTGGCCCGTGCACCGTCCGTGCGTGCGAGTTTCGTCTCTCGGCGTGTGTTATTCCCGTCGGGTATGCACCAGAGGTAGACGATAGTCGGGCATGTCAGAACCATTGCCAATCGGCTGACGCCATGGGAGGATTGCCTGACGGCGGGATCACTTGGCGTACGGGTGGTGAGTCGGGACTGGGAAGATAGGAAGCCTACATGTACGAAGGGCTGGACTCGCTTCGGAATATGATGGGCGCTCCGTGTGTATTCTTGGAAAGGCGTGCCGATTCTGGCTCAACTTTTTGGATGCGGGGGCAGGAGGATCCGAGAACACGATCGCAAGGTATCCGCACTGCCGTTTGTTCATTGGGATCCTCCATGTTGCAGATCATGACCGGTATCCCATGGGCTCACATCTAGTATGCCCTTGCATACTTTATTTCCCTATGACCAGTGCTCCTTCGGTCTCATGCATAATATGTTTGAGGATCAAATGGCTAAACTGAGCTCGCTCCGAAACATATTGACGAGAACTTGGACTTCAAATTCACACAGGGTCTGATTTTTCGGATCATCATGATTCATGATTACGTGCATCATCAGATGCGCTGCTTTGGGATCATCCCTGCAGGCTGCTTGAACATCGATGGACTTGGCCCTTGAAAGTTTGAAGGATATTAAATGCACTGGACAGGCTGCTGCAACAATGATATATTTCTTGCAGGCTTTGCAGGCCTAGGGACAGCTGTACTACCCTGAGGGATATCACTCCATACACTACCAGCTGGGAGAGTTGTAACTTGAAGTCGTAAATGGGACTATATCAGCATCTGGAACGGCACAATGGTGGAAATATGATTTGCAGTACGTTGATCCGGCCTTTGGCGGGCCAAGCAAAGAGAGACGTGTTGAACCGGCATCGGAAGTTGAGCCGAAGACGTAAGAGACTGCAGGCCTGCTCGAGACACCCTCGTCACCAAGATCACACTAAGCGAATGATGCCAAGGAGCAGTCTCAGCATGGTACGATGAGCAAATACACAGACCGTATATTACCCGCGGGTCCCGACGACAGCACCGTTTGGTCCCCCGGCGATATACTGGACATTACCCTGCTTTCCAATCTGAAGACTCCATTCCACGCACTATTCCTAACTACACTGCTACCTAACCCTGAAACTCGTTCTCAGGCCATTCCAGTCGTGCAAGTGGCGGGGCCGTGCTAAGCAGTGCATCAAGTCTAGACTCGGAGGCGCGGCCCATGAGTAGTTTGGGAGGAGGTATGCGGTGAGAATTTACCCAGGTGCGTCCAACAGTTTAACATCGTGTGCGCGACATGGAAGTGCTCACCAGCAGGGTTGTGTCAGCGATGCTATCACCGAGTCCGAGTACTCCAGCCACGTGTAGCGCAAGATGGTTGAATGCAGTCTTATGGCAGGTATGTACTATCCCACATGGTGCTTAGACTGTTAATAATGATATTTGCTCACCCTGTGGTCCTCCGAAGATCGTTCCCAGCTGGGACCGGCACACTGCGGAGTCACCGAGATGAAGATCACATCCGCTGCGTTGTACAAAGTTCAAACTGAGTCTTTTCGCGGAGGCAGTCGCATACGGATCCGGAGCGTGGGGAAGGTCGCACCCCGGGCCGACTCGAGCTCGGTGGCGTGGGTGTCGGTTGCGGCACGTTAGTATTATCTCAATGCTCTCTGGCCGTTCGCGACTCACCGCTCCCAGCTGGGATGGAGCAGCTTGCGGTGTCACCAGCATGGAGATCGCGCGCCCACTGCGCCGTATGAAGCAAGTCCTTCCGCGCAGACCCTCCGACATTCGCAACGGAGCGCTGGCTGTACTGCCGAGATGCTTCCCGGACAGTGACTGACCGACTTCGCGCGCGGTGCTCGTTGCTGAGTCCGGCTCGAACTCTCGAGCATCGTCTCCGGTTGCGGGGTCATCGACTCCTCGTCTCAAGAAAATTGCGGCTGCGGTTGGCCTCCCGACTGTGGTCGTGACACGTCGATGTCAAGGAGATGGACGGCTGCATGGTAAGTAGTTATCCTTGGTCGTTCGCAGCTCATCACCCCCAGCCGGGACGGAGCAGCCCGCGGACTGCACGCCCACTGCGTCGTACAAACTGAGTTGTTTGGGGGCGGACGCTGAAAACACTCGATGGGAACATATGCCGCGGGAGCAGTGTCCCGATTGTCGTGGCACGTCAGTGTCGGGGAAGTGGATGGTTGCATGGTAAGCACCGTGCTTAGTGTCCTCCGGTTATTCGCGACTCATCGCTCCCGGCTGGGAGGGGATGTACTGTAGACCAGTCACCACGGAGCCACTGGCGAGACGAAGACAGCGCGCCCACCGCGCCATATAAAGCAAGTCGCCGTGCAGAACCTGCCGAACGTTCACTTCGCACACGGAGGCTGAGGAGTGCTGGGAAGGCATGTGCTGCCGAGACGCGTCCCCGGGATGTCCCAGACTGACCGAGTTTGCGGTGCTCGTTAGTCCGACTCGCGGCATCCTCGTCTCAAGAAAATTGCGGCTGCGCAGGACGTTCGTATGCGCCACAAACTAGCGACTGTCGAGACGGCACTGCAGGAAAGCGGAGTACATACCTCGGGGCTTCCGAGTTCTTCACGGCGCAATTTCGAGCTGGTGGCGAGAGGGAGTGTTCGGGGTGAAGACACGTAGCTAGCGTAGAAACACACCTGTATCGGGCGAGAGTGCGACCGCGCAGAGCAGCTGTTGTCCGCTTAGACGCCCATCCTCGCACGCACGCGAAGTCTGCACCAAAATGTCAGTTCTCCGACCCATTCCTACCCAGCTTTCCTACCCAGAGCACAGACCGAGGCAAGTGATCGATCCGGAAGATTCGTGCCCCACGATCTGCGCCCCGCCCCCTCCGTGCAACGAAATATATTCCCGGGCTACGTACACGCCCGCCCGCCCGCCGTCGAAGGTCGCCCGGCCCTTGCCTTTCAAGCCCGTTGTCCGTGAATGCACGCCGTTCGCCCGCCTTCGAGGATATGCGCTCCAGCTCCACACGGACCTCCTCGTCGATACCCTCGTAGATGCTCTCCGCCGAAAGCCCACGATCCGCCCGCCTGCATGCGCTCCTTCTCTTCAAGACCCCGCCGACGATGTCCACCCAGTTCCGCCGCGCACGCACGAGGTCGGAAAGCTGGTCCGTATATGTAGCTGGCTGTGCTCGCCTGGGCTGAGTCCAAGCGCCGCAGGACATGGAGGGAGGGCGGCCATCCCGGTGAGCCCCGAGGTGCCGTTGACGCCTGGCGGTGGGTCGCCTTCTGCTTCTTCTTCTTGCTCACCTTCGGGCCGCCGCCTTCTTCTGCAGCTTGCCGCACAGCGCGTCGCGATGTTCTTGTCGATCGCGTCTCGACTGTCCACGCACTCCTGGTACGCCAGACGGTCCTCCGCGATCGCCGCCAGCCGCGCCCGACGTGCCTTGTTCGTCGCGAGGACGGTCCGCAGCTCGCGCTGTGCGTGACGCAGGGCGGTCGCGATCGGGTCGTCGACAGCTTCCGAGTAGTCCGGCTACAACGGGAGGTGCACGGTCAAACCAGCCGTAGCAGAATATTAAACAAGAAAACGTACAATATCTTCCAGCAGACCATGGTGCCGCATCACCACCTTCATCCGCTCCTCCAGGTCTGCCACGTTCAGCTTGTCACGCGCCGCCGCTGCCGCCGCGCCGTTCGTACCTGGTCGGCCCTCCATCGCCTCCTCCGCCGCCTTCACCCCCTTCCACTCCGTCACGTCGTGCATCGGGATAAGCGCGCTCACCACCCGCTCTGTCAGAGGCCCATGTCCACGCTCCTCCGTCACCAGGTCTGGCTCCGCCAGTGTGGATGGCTCCCACTTCGGCAGCACGTTCGACGGGCCAGCATGAGAGCCCGCGCGCATCGCTGCCGTACCCGGTAGTGGCCCGCCATACTGTGCGATGTCCTCCTCTTCCCAGACAGCCGAGTAGTGTCGCGCGAGCCGCATGATAAACGGCTCGACCTCGCCCGCGTGTATTGCAAGAAGCCGATATCCTCCTCCTTGATGGGTCGTAGCCACGGTTCTATGCTCGTAGAACGTGGTCACCTGCACTTGGCTCGGTTGTTTGCTCTTGCTGAAGTCTTCCATCACCTCCGCCGGCTTACTCGGTCCGCCACTGGTCGTGGCGCGACAGGTGGCCGAGCAGATAGCAATGGCACCGACGCGGGAGGTCGAAAGCGGAGCATTCGAAGGCTGGTGTGACACACGTGTTTAGAACTCATTGCTGCTCGCGACGCTGGAGCACTGACCTTGGTGAATGCCAAGGACGTGGACGGGTACTTGTTAGGCTTCGGTAGCGGCGGAGGATGTGGGTGCGTGTGCGCCGGGAGTGGCGAAGGTTTCCGTGTCTTGGGAGGCTCTGCCGCCATTGAACACGGCAAACATGCACCGCTGACTTCGACTGACGCACCTGGTTCGATATCACTCGAGTCCTCCCGCTTCCGCTTCTTCTTCTTGTTCTTCTTCAGCTCTCCGCGAGGCTAGGACGGGATGGTTGCGGCGTGGGCATCGTAGGTACATGAATGGAAGAAGGTCGAGTTCTTAGAGGCTGGGACAGTGGCTGGGCAGACGCCCTGCTCGCCCCCGCTGATGGACGGCGTGACAGCTATGCATAGGATTTGGAAGGCGCAATCAACAGTGGATGACGAAAGGCGATCGGTGGGGTGGCAGTAGCAAGCCGAGGTGAAAGCCGCATGGCAATCCAAGGCGAAAGCGCCATCGACCAGTCAACCGTTGCCACAGAGATAGCGGTCAGAATAAACGGTTATACCCGTACAAGACGAGAGTCATAGGTGGCGTTGTCAGCCAATACAACGAGGGGGCCAAACGAGAAGAAGCAAGAAGGATAGCGGGCGAGCGGGAGCCAGAGCGTGGGACGATAGACATACCAGAACGGCGAACGCGGCCCAAACGAGGCACGGAGCACGAATGCGAGTGCGATGCGCCACAGGATGGCGAAATGCGATGTGCACGCCGTATATTGGGGTGCCGCGAGGAGACCGGATGTGGTTAACGGAACGCGCGACGCGGAGAGCACCGGGTGAAGGCAAGATGCAAAGGAAGAAAACGGTGAGTAAACGCGCGATGAATGTGGACGATTTCACGCACAAGCACGCTCCCTCTCCGCCTTCTGTAAGGCCTTCGCTTTGCCCTTCTCCTTCTCCTTGAGACGTCGCATGGACTCCTCGATTGTCCGGAAGTCATCTCCTGCCTTCTTGGCGAATTCGAGGCTCTTGACTTTGAACGCGGTGAGCTCTGCGTGTAGTATTTCGAGTTCATCCGTGGGTGGGACCGTGTCTGTGGGGTTGTTGAAGAGAGCGGAGCTGATGGAAGGAAGTGCGGCGTATGAGGAGACTGCAGACGACATGACGCAGTTGAGGTCTCCAAGCCGCTAGAATCGGGCGTCGGCTACGTTCCCGAGCTGCCTCAGACCAGACCAGGCAGCAGCGGCGAGATAAAGCACGGCGAGCGGAGGTTGTCGGGGATGGTGGATGAGCACCGTCGCGAGCAGATCCAAGTGTGCAGACGCCCATGCTGAGCCTGCAGGCGTCTGTTACAACGGATGACGTATTAGGCAGGAGTTTCCCATGTGCATTAATGCGGTGCCTGCAGTCCCCGCACTCCTCTCAACGCGTCCGGGCCGTGGCTGGCTCCTCTCCTCGCCGCTGTGGACCTGTCTCTCGCTGCTTTCCATCCCTTCCTTTCCGATCGCGCCCCAATCCGACCTCGCTCGCTGCAAATCCCCGCCTTCGACACGCTCCTCGCACCGCTCGCCCTTCTCAGCTCGAATCTCCGCTCAGCTCAAGCTCCCATCCGCATCAACACTCGCTCGACGATGTAGTACGCCGACGCAACTCGTCCGGCTGCGCTTTCCGAACGCTTTGCGACTGGAAGACGACGTCGTTCTTTCGACCGTCCTCGCTGTTTCCTGTGTCCGCCAGTGCCAATCAGCCCCGCAACCGTCTCCCTCAGCCGGCCGACACCTCTCTTCGTTACCCGCTGGGCTCGACGCCGCCAGGCAGTCCTTCCCCCTCCCCTCTAGTGCCGACCATCCTCTCCGCCGCTGCTGCAGAGGATGTCGCTCGACTGCGCGTGCACATCGTCTCACGGCACTTTCCCATCGTTTGCAGCCTCCTCGTCCCCAGCAGTCTCCGGCGAGCACGTCGACCACCCCGGCCGTCTGGCCCGTCTTCCCCTCTCACTCTCAACTATGCGAAGGGCATTCTCATCGCCCGGCCTCCGTCCACTACGCCGACGCGTCCCTGTATCGCCGCTCACCCCCCAGCATCTCAACAACGGCCTTCAACATCGCTGCCGCGTGCGAGTCAGTCCGGCGACCCATCAACAATGCGCGTCTCGATGCACTGCACTGCACTGACTGCACCAGGCTTCGCTGCCCCGCCCCCGCATCGTCGCCTGCTCCCAGACGGTCTCGACGCTCTTGGCACAAGCAGAGCCGTCCTGTTCCAATGCAGGGCGCGCCAGAGAAGAACGCAGACCGGCGACACCCTGGGTAAGCAAACCGATACGTCTCGTACCGCCGTGACCGGCTTCTCTAACGTCGCCAACTAACTGACAGCTCACCCTTTCGAGGGCTTTCAACAAAACCCCGTCAGGAAGCGGTCGGTGACTCTGGGTACGCTGGACGGGAAAATACTGATGCGCCCTGTCGCTGACGCCGGCTCACAGCTCGCTTATCTCAACTCCCGGATGTCCGAAATAGCACCAATACGGGGCCATCGTGCCGCAAAAACAGACGGACACGACGCGCACCCGGCCCCTACAGGCAGTCACGCTGCACGACGAGGCCGACGACACGAATCCCGGCCCTGGCGCCCAAGGTAGGGCCTGAAATGGCTCCCCGCCGAGACCTCATTGGTGCGCCCGTCCGAGCCAGGAAATGGGCTCCGGGCACGACGCGATCGACGGGACAGGTCGCGCAACGTGCGTGACACGTCGACGCGTGGAATGGAGGGGGCAAGGCTCCCGGCGCCAAGACGACCGACGACACACGGCCGCCCGAGCCCTCCCGGACGTGCTCGACATGCGGAAACGGTAGCGGGCACACCGCTGTGCCGGTTTGCACCATTTTCGCGGCCATCCGGGGAGTTTGAAAATCGGGTCCAAAAGGGCGATTTCATGGACGGCGAACAAGATGTCGCCATTGTCCACGACAGAGCGCGTGCAGTGCCGGGAGAACGCTCCGTAAGACGACGTGAGACACAGACGAGTCATCTGTGAGACTAGGCAACCCTCCCGACGACTTCTAGAAATAGGTGCTACCCGACAACGACGACGATCCAACGGCATCTCTGCCGGCTCGGGACGGCGGCAGCGCGCTCGAAGCAC
This sequence comes from Ganoderma leucocontextum, assembly GCA_020736865.1. Taxonomy (NCBI): domain Eukaryota; kingdom Fungi; phylum Basidiomycota; class Agaricomycetes; order Polyporales; family Polyporaceae; genus Ganoderma; species Ganoderma leucocontextum. Next base: position 746,869 of record JAHKGY010000013.1, on the reverse strand, counting down.
CGACTTCGACACACACGAAGGCGAGCTCGCCCGGACGGCGATGGCCCCATGGAGGCTCGACTTCGACGAGCCCAGACCGATCGCCTCATCCGCGCCATTCACCCCCGGCCGAACCAACGCTCTCCGTGCCCAGATCCACGCCTTCCAGCTCATCTCACGAGCCGGCGGGACCTCGTCTGGCACCGTCCCAGCTGGGAGGATGCGCTTACTGACATCTCTATTGCAGATTCCCAGCCCGTCGGCGGACGTCAAGTCCCCAGCGAGGCGGCGAGCCGAACGCAGGGATGGGCATAGCGGTGCGATCCCCGGCAGCAAGGACAGCGAACGCAACGCCGTGCACGGCCCGCGAGTGGGAGATGCGCGTTTCGAGCCGATCTCTCAAGCGCGGACCGTCACTGGTCGACGTACACCCCGGCGGCGACAACGGCGAGGACGTTCTCCCAGCCGGAGACCTGGCGTGCATCGCCCGAACCAACGACGAAGCGGCTTATGTGGGCGCGGTGAGACCGCCAGCGTCGTCTCGGCACTCTCGTGTAGCTTACTGTACGAGCGTGTACGTAACTAACCTCCAATATATTTATGAGTTCCCAGCGCCCTGTCCCTGCAGTTCGGACGCGAGACGACGGCGGGATCAGTCATAGGCGACAGACGGATTGACGGCCCTGCAAACTTGAACGCAGAGCAGAAGCTGCGTTAGTACGTGTTTCCCCCGTACGAGGACAGCCGAGACTGACCTGTGCATCGTCCATTTCCAGGTCTTGTTGGTGCTCCGTGGTCCTGTCGGGACGAAGAGCACACTGGTTAGAACGGCGACGGGCACGGCGAGGACGCGTACCGTGCGAGAGTGCGGTCGTCCGGGACCAGGGTGCACGAACGTTACGGCCACGTTCTGACGAGACGTAACGGCGGCTGGTCTGGACGAGTGGCCAAGTAAGTTACGCGAGCGGGTGGCGGCTGTCGACGTAAACGTACATTGATCGTTAGTTTGCAGGTTCTTGTCTTCCCCGCTTGCGCACACGCCGGGCGATTCGCGGGCTGGGCGTGCATACGTTTACGAGCTGTGCCTAGACCGCCGACGGACGTAAGTAATCCGTTATATACGTGTACGGGCTCGGCTCACGCACCTCGCGTTCTGCAGACGTTGCGCCAGCGGGGCAATTCCGACACTCGCACGCTGGCTAATCGACCGGATCTCGCTAGATGTGTCACGGTCGCATGTCCCGGATGGGAGACTCGCAGCTGCGATGACGTCTGCGGGGTCGTACGATCCGGGTCCCGTCCCTCGCCGTCCAGGCGACGCGTCGACGTCTACTTACTGCCCGGAACCGCACGGGTAATCCGAAGACGGATGCCTTGGCGGGCGGATGGATCAGGCGGTGCCCTGTGACGACGACAGCGCGGGATTCACGTACCACGAAATGACGCATCGTCGCAAAGCCTCCCCTGCAACGGCGACCTGGGTTGGTGGGTTGCGCGTCAGGTACAGGTATACCTAGAAATGGTACCTACTTACCGAGAGCTTGGAGGAGAGGACCGGGGATCAAACCGCGACCTCGGCGACCTGGGGATTCAGGTGAGTACATACTCGTCGGGGAGCAGATAGCAAGGCAGAAGACCGCACTAATGACTCGGATTGGTACATGAAGTAGGTTTGTGTGCAGACAGGAGCGAGATATGGGAGAGAGGGACGTTAGACGATGTGTTCGACTGTCGAAGAACACAGAGTATTTGTACCTTGCAGAGTGGCCCGTGCACCGTCCGTGCGTGCGAGTTTCGTCTCTCGGCGTGTGTTATTCCCGTCGGGTATGCACCAGAGGTAGACGATAGTCGGGCATGTCAGAACCATTGCCAATCGGCTGACGCCATGGGAGGATTGCCTGACGGCGGGATAACTTGGCGTACGGGTGGTGCCACAGTCGGGACTGGGAAGATAGGAAGCCTACATGTACGAAGGGCTGGACTCGCTTCGGAATATGATGGGCGCTCCGTGTGTATTCTTGGAAAGGCGTGCCGATTCTGGCTCAACTTTTTGGATGCGGGGGCAGGAGGATCCGAGAACGCGATCGGAAGGTATCCGCCCCGCCGTTTGTTCATTGGGATCCTCCATGTTGCAGATCATGACCGGTATCCCATGGGCTCACATCTAGTATGCCTTTGCATACTTTATTTCCCTATGACCAGTGCTCCTTTCCCAGGCGGCGGTCTCATGCATAATATGTTTGAGGATCAAATGGCTAAACTGAGCTCGCTCCGAAACATATCGACGAGAACTTGGACTTCAAACTCACACAGGGTCTGATTTTTTGGACCATCATGATTCATGATTACGTGCATCATCAGATGCGCTGCTTTGGGATAATCCCTGCTTGAACATCAATGGACTTGACCCTTGAAAGTCTGAAGGATATTAAACGCACTGGACAGGCTGCTGCAACAATGATATATTTCTTGCAGGCTTTGCAGGCCTAGGGACAGCTGTACTATCCTGAGGGATATCACTCCATACACTACCAGCTGGGAGACTTGTAACTTGAAGTCGTAAATGGGACTATATCAGCATCTGGAACGGCACAATGGTGGAAATATGATTTGCAGTATGTTGATCCGAGTCCGGCCTTTGGCGGGCCAAGCAAAGAGAGACGTGTCGAACTGACGCCGGAAGTTGAGCCGAAGACGTAAGAGACTGCAGGCCTGCTCGACACACCCTCGTCACCAAGATCACACTAAGCGAATGATGCCAAGGAGCAGTCTGGATGGTACGATGAGCAAATACACAGACCGTATATTACCCGCGGGTCCCGACGACAGCACTGTTTGGTCCCCCGGCGATATACTGGACATTACTCTGCTTTCCGATCTGAAGACTCCATTCCGCACACTATTCCTAACTACACTGCTACCTAACCCCGCAACTCGTTCTCAGGCCATTCCAGTCGTGCAAGTGGCGGGGCCATGCTAAGTAGTGCATCAAGTCTAGACTCGGAGGCGCAGCCCATGAGTAGAGGCTTTGGGAGGAGGTATGCGGTGAGAATTTACCCAGGTGCGTCCAATAGTTTAACATCATGTGCGCAACATGGAAGTGCTCACCAGCAGGGTTGTGGCAGCGATGCTATCACCGAGTCGGAGTACTCCAGCCACGTGTAGCGCGGCAGGATGGTTGGATGCAGTCTTATGGCAGGTATGTATCCCACACGGTGCTTAGACTGTTAATAATGATATTTCTCACCCTGTGGTCCTCCGAAGATCGTTCCCAGCTGGGACCAGCACGCTGCGGAGTCACCGAGATGAAGATCACATCCGCTGCGTTGTACAAAGTTCAAACTGAGTCTTTTCGCGGAGGCAGTCGCATACGGATCCGGAGCGTGGGGAAGGTCGCACCCCGGGCCGACTCGAGTGGCGTGGGTTTCGGTTGCGGCACATTAGTCCAGTTACATGGTGGGTATTATCGCTCGTTGCTGAGTCCGCTCGCGACTCACCGCTCCCAGCTGGGATGGAGCAGCTTGCGGTGTCACCAGCATGGAGATCGCGCGCCTCCGACATTCGCAACGGAGCGCTGGCTGTACTGCCGAGATGCTTCCCGACAGTGACTGACCGACTCGCGCGGTGCTCGTTGCTGAGTCCGGCTCGAACTCTCGAGCATCGTCTCCGGTTGCGGGGTCATCGACTCCTCGTCTCAAGAAAATTGCGGCTGCGGTTGGGCTCCCGACTGTGGTCGTGACACGTCGATGTCAAGGAGATGGACGGCTGCATGGTAAGTAGTTATCCTTGGTCATTCGCAGCTCATCACCCTCAGCCGGGACGGAGCAGCCCGCGGACTGCACGCCCACTGCGTCGTACAAACTGAGTTGTTTCGGGGCGGACGCTGGAAACACTCGCTGGGAACATATGCCGCTCGAGTTAGCTTCGGGAGCAGTGTCCTGATTGTCGTGGCACGTTAGTGTCGGGGAAGTGGATGGTTGCATGGTAAGCACCGTGCTCAATGTCCTCCGGGTTATTCGCGACTCATCGCTCCCGGCTGGGAGGGGATGTACTGTAGACCAGTCACCACGGAGCCACTGGCGAGACGAAGACAGCGCGCCCACCGCGCCATATAAAGCAAGTCGCCGTGCAGAACCTGCCGAACGTTCACTTCGCACACGGAGGCTGAGGAGTGCTGGGAAGGCATGTGCTGCCGAGACGCGTCCCCGGGATGTCGCAGACTGACCGAATTTGCGGTGCTCGTTAGTCCGACTCGCGGCATCCTCGTCTCGAGTAAATTGCGGCTGCCCAGGATGTTCGTACGCACCACAAACTAGCGACTTTCGAGACGGCACTGCAGGAAAGCGAAGTACGTACCTTGGGGCTTCTGAGTTCTTCACGGCGCATTTTCGAGCTGGCGGCGAGAGGGAGTGTTCGGGGTGGAAGGCGGGGCAGATTTTTGTCGTTAAGTAGGATAGAAGCGTACCTGTATTGCACCGAGCGGCGAGAACGCAAACCGCGGTGGTGGCGCAGACTCGGACCAGCTGTCGTCCACTTAGACGCCCATCCTCGCACGCACACAGAGTCCTCACCGTCTGCAAGTTCTCCTACCCATTCCTACCCAGCCCCAGCTTTTCTCCCCAGAGCACAGACTGAGGCAAGTGATCGATCCGGAAGATTCGTGCCCCACGATCTGCGCCCCGCCCCCTCCGTGCAACGAAATATATTCCCGCCGCTACGTACACGCGCCCGTGCTGACCCCGCCGCCGCCGTCGGCGCCCATCTCGCCCCCGCCCGGCCACCCTTCTGCTTCTTCTTCTTGCTCACCTTCGGGCCGTCCTTCTTCTGCAGCTTGCCGTACAGCGTCGCGATGTTCTTGTCGATCGCGTCTCGACTGTCCACGTACTCCTGGTACCCCAGACGGTCCTCCGCGATCGCCGCCAGCCGCGCCCGACGTGCCTTGTTCGTCGCGAGGACGGTCCGCAGCTCGCGCTGTGCGTGACGCAGGGCGGTCGCGATCGGGTCGTCCACAGCTTCCGAGTAGTCCGGCTACAACGGGAGGCGCGCGTCAAACCAGCCGTAGCAGAATATTAAACAACAAAACGCATAATATCTTCCAGCAGACCATGGTGCCGCATCACCACCTTCATCCGCTCCTCCAGGTCCGCCACGCTCAGCTTGTCACGCGCCGCCGCTGCCGCCGCCCGCTCGTACCTGGTCGCCCTCCATCGCCTCCTCCGCCGCCTTCACCCCTTCCACTCCGCCACGCGCGCATCGGGATAAGCGCGCCACCACCCGCTCTGTCAGAGGCCCATGTCCGCGCTCCTCCGTCACCAGGTCTGGCTCCGCCAGTGTGGATGGCTCCCACTTCGCAGCACGCTCGACGGGCCAGCATGAGAGCCCGCGCGCATCGCTGCCGCACCGGTAGTGGCCCGCCATACTGTGCGATGTCCTCCTCTTCCCAGACAGCCGAGTAGTGTCGCGCGAGCCGCATGATAAACGGCTCGACCTCGTCCGCGCGTGTATTGCAAGAAGCCGATATCCTCCTCCTTGATGGGTCGTAGCCACGGTTCTATGCTCGTAGAACGTGGTCACCTGCACTTGGCTCGGTTGTTTGCTCTTGCTGAAGTCTTCCATCACCTCCGTCGGCTTACTCGGTCCGCCACTGGTCGTGGCGCGACAGGTGGCCGAGCAGATAGCAATGGCACCGACGCGGGAGGTCGAAAGCGGAGCATTCGAAGGCTGGTGTGACACACGTGTTTAGAACTCATTGCAGCTCGCACGCTGGAGCACTGACCTTGGTGAATGCCAAGGACGTGGACGGGTACTTGTTAGGCTTCGTAGCGCGGAGGATGTGGGTGCGTGTGCGCCGGGAGTGGCGAAGGTTTCCGTGTCTTGGGAGGTTCTGCCGCCATTGAACACGGCAAACATGCACCGCTGACTTCGACTGACGCACCTGGTTCGATATCACTCGAGTCCTCCCGCTTCCGCTTCTTCTTCTTGTTCTTCTTCAGCTCCTCCGCGAGGCTAGGGCGGGATGGTTGCGGCGTGGGCATCGGAGGTACAGGAATGGAGGAAGGGCGCGTTCTTAGAGGCTGGGACAGTGGCTGGGCAGACGCCCTGCTCTCGTCCCCGTTGATGGACGGCGTGACAGCTATGCATAGGATTTGGAAGGCGCAATCAACAGTGGATGACGAAAGGCGATCGGTGGGGTGGCAGTAGCAAGCCGAGGTGAAAGCCGCATGGCAATCCAAGGCGAAAGCGCCATCGACCAGTCAACCGTTGCCACAGAGATAGCGGTCAGAATAAACGGTTATACCCGTACAAGACGAGAGTCATAGGTGGCGTTGTCAGCCAATACAACGAGGGGGCCAAACGAGAAGAAGCAAGAAGGATAGCGGGCGAGCGGGGAGCCAGAGCGTGGGACGATAGACATACCAGAACGGCGAACGCGTCCAAACGAGGCACGGAGCACGAATGCGAGTGCGATGCGCCACAGGATGGCGAAATGCGATGTGCACGCGTATATTGGGGTGCCGCGAGGAGAACGCATGTGGTTAACGGAACGCGCGACGCGGAGAGCACCGGGTGAACGCAAGATGCAAAGGAACAAAAACGGTGAGTAAACGCGCGATGAATGTGGACGATTTCACGCACAAGCACGCTCCCTCTCCGCCTTCTGTAAGGCCTTCGCTTTGCCCTTCTCCTTCTCCTTGAGACGTCGCATGGACTCCTCGATTGTCCGGAAGTCATCTCCTGCCTTCTTGGCGAATTCGAGGCTCTTGACTTTGAACGCGGTGAGCTCTGCGTGTAGTATTTCGAGTTCATCCGTGGGTGGGACCGTGTCTGTGGGGTTGTTGAAGAGAGCGGAGCTGATGGAAGGAAGTGCGGCGTATGAGGAGACTGCAGACGACATGACGCAGTTGAGGTCTCCAAGCCGCTAGAATCGGGCGTCGGCTACGTTCCCGAGCTGCCTCAGACCAGACCAGGCAGCAGCGGCGAGATAAAGCACGGCGAGCGGAGGTTGTCGGGATGGTGGATGAGCACCGCCGCGAGCAGATCCAGTGTGCAGACGCCATGCTGAGCCTGCAGGCGCCTGTTACAACGGATGACGTACAGGCAGGAGTTTCCCATGTGCATTAATGCGTGCCTGCAGTCCCCGCACTCCTCTCAACGCGCCCGGGCCGTGGCTGGCTCTCTCCTCGCCGCTGTGGACCTGTCTCTCGCTGCTTTCCATCCCTACCTTTCCGATCGCGCCCCCAATCCGACCTCGTTTTCGCTGCAAATCCCCGCCTTTCGACACGCTCCTCGCACCGTTCCTCGCCCGTTCTCAGCTCGAATCTCCGCTCAGCTCAAGCTCCCATCCGCATCAACACTCGTTCGGACGATGTAGTACGCCGTACGCAACTCGTCCGGGCTGCGCCTTTCCGAACGCTTTGCGACTGGAAGACGACGTCGTTCTTTCGACCGTCCTCGCTGTTTCCCTGTGTCCGCCAGTGCCAATCAGCCCCGCAACCGTCTCCCTCAGCCGGCCGACACCTCTCTTCGTTACCCGCTCGGGGCTCGACGCCGCCAGGCAGTCCTTCCCCTCCCTCTCCCCTCTAGTGCCGACCATCCTCTCCGCCGCTGCTGCAGAGGATGTCGCTCGACTGCGCGTGCACATCGTCTCACGGCACTTTCCCATCGTTTGCAGCCTCCTCGTCCCCAGCAGTCTCCGGCGAGCACGTCGACCACCCCGGCCGTCTGGCCCGTCTTCCCCTCTCACTCTCAACTATGCGAAGGGCATTCTCATCGCCCGGCCTCCGTCCACTACGCCGACGCGTCCCTGTATCGCCGCTCACCCCCCAGCATCTCAACAACGGCCTTCAACATCGCTGCCGCGTGCGAGTCAGTCCGGCGACCCATCAACAATGCGCGTCTCGATGCACTGCACTGCACTGACTGCACCAGGCTTCGCTGCCCCGCCCCCGCATCGTCGCCTGCTCCCAGACGGTCTCGACGCTCTTGGCACAAGCAGAGCCGTCCTGTTCCAATGCAGGGCGCGCCAGAGAAGAACGCAGACCGGCGACACCCTGGGTAAGCAAACCGATACGTCTCGTACCGCCGTGACCGGCTTCTCTAACGTCGCCAACTAACTGACAGCTCACCCTTTCGAGGGCTTTCGAACAAAACCCCCGTCAGGAAGCGGTCGGTGACTCTGGGTACGCGGACGCGAAAATACTGATGCGGCCCTGTCGCTGACGTTCCGGCTCACAGCTCGCTTATCTCAACTCCCGGATGTCCGAAATAGCACCAATACGGGGCCATCGTGCCGCAAAAACAGACGGACACGACGCGCACCCGGCCCCTACAGGCAGTCACGCTGCACGACGAGGCCGACGACACGAATCCCGGCCCTGGCGTCCAAGGTAGGGCCTGAAATGGCTCCCACCTCGCGATGCAAAGCTCATCCGCGGTCCTCATGCAGTGCGCATGCATCTACGAAAGGCCCCGCAAGAAGCCAGGGCGGTTTCACGGCGGTCGGCGATGGTTTGTGAACGGCGGTTCCTTTGGTGCCCCGCCGAGACCTCATTGGTGCGCCGTCCGAGCCAGGAAATGGGCTCCGGGGCACGTACGCGATCGACGGGACAGGTCGCGCAACGTGCGTGACACGTCGACGCGTGGAATGGAGGGGGCAAGGCTCCCGGCGCCAAGACGACCGACGACACACGGCCGCCCGAGCCCTCCCGGACGTGCTCGACATGCGGAAACGGTAGCGGGCACACCGCTGTGCCGGTTTGCACCGTTCGCGCCATCCGGGAGTTTGAAAATCGGGTCCAAAAGGGCGATTTCATGGACGGCGAACAAGATGTCGCCATTGTCCACGACAGAGCGCGTGCAGTGCCGGGAGAACGCTCCGTAAGACGACGTGAGACACAGACGAGTCATCTGTGAGACTAGGCAACCCTCCCGACGACTTCTAGAAATAGGTGCTACCCGACAACGACGACGATCCAACGGCATCTCTGCCGCTCGACGGCGGCAGCGCGCTCGAAGCACCGACTTCGACACACACGGCGCGAAGCTCGCCCGACGGCGATGGTTCCATGGAGGCTCGACTTCGACGAGCCCAGACCGATCGCCTCATCCGCGCCATTCACCCCGGCCGAACCAACGCTCTCCGTGCCCAGATCCACGCCTTCCAGCTCATCTCACGAGCCGGCGGGACTCGTCTGGCACCGTCCCAGCTGGGAGGATGCGCTTACTGACATCTCTATTGCAGATTCCCAGCCCGCCGGGCGGACGCCAAGTCCCCAGCGAGGCGGCGAGCCGAACGCAGGGATGGGCATAGCGGTGCGATCCCCGCAGCAAGGACAGCGAACGCAACGCCGCACGCCCGCGAGTGGGAGATGCGCGCCGAGCCGATCTCTCAAGCGCGGACCGCCACTGGTCGACGACACCCCGGCGGCGATAACGGCGAGGACGCTTCTCCCAGCCGAGACCTGGCGTGCATCGCCCGAACCAACGACGAAGCGGCTTATGTGGGCGCGGTGAGACCGCCAGCGCCGTCTCGCACTCTCGTAGCTTACTGTACGAGCGCGTACGTAACTAACCTCCAATATATTTATGAGTTCCCAGCGCCCTGTCCCTGCAGTTCGGACGCGAGACGACGGCGGATCAGTCATAGGCGACAGACGGATTGACGGCCCTGCAAACTTGAACGCAGAGCAGAAGCTGCGTTAGCACGCGTTTCCGCACGAGGACAGCCGAGACCGACCTGTGCATCGCCCATTTCCAGGTCTTGTTGGTGCTCCGTGGTCCTGTCGGGACGAAGAGCACACTGGTTAGAACGGCGACGGCACGGCGAGGACGCTGCATCGCGCGAGTGCGGTCGTCCGGGACCAGGGTGCACGAACGTTACGCCACGCTCTGACGAGACGTAACGGGCGCTGGTCTGGACGAGTGGCCAAGTAAGTTACGCGAGCGGTGGCGGCTGTCGACGTAAACGCATATTGATCGTTAGTTTGCAGGTTCTTGTCTTCCCGCTTGCGCACACGCCGGGCGATTCGCGGGCTGGGCGTGCATACGCTACGAAGCTGTGCCTAGACCGCCGACGGACGTAAGTAATCCGCTATATACGCAGTACGGGCTCGCTCACGCACCTCGCGTTCTGCAGACGCTGCGCCAGCGGGCAATTCCGATACTCGCACGCTGGCTAATCGACCGGATCTCGCCAGGTGTGTCACGGTCGCGTGTCCCGGATGGGAGCGCCGCGCTGTGATGACGTCTCGCGGGTTGTACGATCCGGTCCCGCCCTCGCCGTCCAGACGACGCGCCGACGTCTACTTACTGCCCGGAACCGCACGGGTAATCCGAAGACAGATGCCTTGGCGGGCGGATGGATCAGGCGGTGCCCTGTGACGACGACAGCGCGGCATTCACGTACCATGAATTGACGCGTCGTGACTCGTCGCAAAGGCTCTCATGCAACGGCGACCTGGGTTGGTGGGTTGCGCGTCAGGTACAGGTATACCTAGAAATGGTACCTACTTACCGAGAGCTTGGGGGAGAGGACCGGGGATCAAACCGCGACCTCGGCGACCTGGGGATTCAGGTGAGTACATACTCGTCGGGGAGCAGATAGCAAGGCAGAAGACCGCACTAATGACTCAGATTGGTACATGAAATAGGTTTGTATGCAAACAGGAGCGAGATATGGGAGAAAGGGACGTTAGACGATGTGTTCGACTGTCGAAGAACACAGAGTATTTGTACCTTGCAGAGTGGCCCGTGCACCGTCCGTGCGTGCGAGTTTCGTCTCTCGGCGTGTGTTATTCCCGTCGGGTATGCACCAGAGGTAGACGATAGTCGGGCATGTCAGAACCATTGCCAATCGGCTGACGCCATGGGGAGGATTGCCTGACGGCGCGGATCACTTGGCGACGGGTGGTGAGTCGGGACTGGGAAGATAGGAAGCCTACATGTACGAAGGGCTGGACTCGCTTCGAATATGATGGGCGCCCGTGTATTCTTGGAAAGGCGTGCCGATTCTGGCTCAACTTTTTGGATGCGGGGGCAGGAGGATCCGAGAACACGATCGCAAGGTATCCGCACTGCCGTTTGTTCATTGGGATCCTCCATGTTGCAGATCATGACCGGTATCCCATGGGCTCACATCTAGTATGCCCTTGCATACTTTATTTCCCTATGACCAGTGCTCCTTCGGTCTCATGCATAATATGTTTGTGGATCAAATGGCTAAACTGAGCTCGCTCCGAAACATATTGACGAGAACTTGGACTTCAAATTCACACAGGGTCTGATTTTTCGGATCATCATGATTCATGATTACGTGCATCATCAGATGCGCTGCTTTGGGATCATCCCTGCAGGCTGCTTGAACATCAATGGACTTGACCCTTGAAAGTTTGAAGGATATTAAATGCACTGGACAGGCTGCTGCAACAATGATATATTTCTTGCAGGCTTTGCAGGCCTAGTAGGGACAGCTGTACTACCCTGAGGGATATCACTCCATACACTACCAGCTGGGAGACTTGTAACTTGAAGTCGTAAATGGGACTATATCAGCATCTGGAACGGCACAATGGTGGAAATATGATTTGCAGTACGTTGATCCGGCCTTTGGCGGGCCAAGCAAAGAGAGACGTGTTGAACTAGCATCGGAAGTTGAGCCGAAGACGTAAGAGACTGCAGGCCTGCTCGAGACACCCTCGTCACCAAGATCACACTAAGCGAATGATGCCAAGGAGCACTCTGCATGGTACGATGAGCAAATACACAGACCGTATATTATCCGCGGGTCCCGACGACAGCACTGTTTGGTCCCCCGGCGATATACTGGATGTTACCCTGCTTTCCGATCTGCAGTGAACACTCCATTCCGCACGCTATTCCTAACTACACTGCTACTCAACTCTGCAACTCGTTCTCAGACCTTCCCACTGGTTGTGCAAGTGGCGCGGTCATGTCTAGACTCGGAGCCACGGCCCATGAGTAGTTTGGGAGGAGGTATGCGGTGAGAATTACCCAGGTGTGTCCAACAGTTTCACATCATGTGCGCGACATGGAAGTGCTCACCAGCAGGGTTGTGGCAGCGATGCTATCACCGAGTCAGAGTACTCCAGCCACGTGTAGCGCGGCAGGATGGTTGGATGCAGTCTTATGGCAGGTATGTATCCCACACGGTGCTTAGACTGTTAATAATGATATTTCTCACCCTGTGGTCCTCCGAAGATCGTTCCCAGCACGCTGCGGAGTCACCGAGATGAAGATCACATCCGCTGCATTGTACAAAGTTCAAACTGAGTCTTTTCGCGGAGGCAGTCGCATACGGATCCGGAGCGTGGGGAAGGTCGCACCCCGGGCCGACTCGAGTGGCGTGGGTTTCGGTTGTGGCACATTAGTCCAGTTACATGGTGGGTATTATCTCAATGCTCTCTGGCCGTTCGCGACTCACCGCTCCCAGCTGGGATGGAGCAGCTTGCGGTGTCACCAGCATGGAGATCGCGCGCCCACTGCGCCGTATGAAGCAAGTCCTTCCGCGCAGACCCTCCGACATTCGCAACGGAGCGCTGGCTGTACTGCCGAGATGCTTCCCGGACAGTGACTGACCGACTTCGCGCGCGGTGCTCGTTGCTGAGTCCGGCTCGAACTCTCGAGCATCGTCTCCGGTTGCGGGGTCATCGACTCCTCGTCTCAAGAAAATTGCGGCTGCGGTTGGCCTCCCGACTGTGGTCGTGACACGTCGATGTCAAGGAGATGGACGGCTGCATGGTAAGTAGTTATCCTTGGTCATTCACAGCTCATCACCCTCAGCCGGGACGGAGCAGCCCGCGGACTGCACGCCCACTGCGTCGTACAAACTGAGTTGTTTCGGGGCGGACGCTGGAAACACTCGATGGGAACATATGCCGCGGGAGCAGTGTCCCGATTGTCGTGGCACGTCAGTGTCGGGGAAGTGGATGGTTGCATGGTAAGCACCGTGCTTAGTGTCCTCCGGTTATTCGGGACTCATCGCTCCCGGCTGGGAGGGGATGTACTGTAGACCAGTCACCACGGAGCCACTGGCGAGACGAAGACAGCGCGCCCACCGCGCCATATAAAGCAAGTCGCCGTGCAGAACCTGCCGAACGTTCACTTCGCACACGGAGGCTGAGGAGTGCTGGGAAGGCATGTGCTGCCGAGACGCGTCCCCGGGATGTCCCAGACTGACCGAGTTTGCGGTGCTCGTTAGTCCGACTCGCGGCATCCTCGTCTCGAGTAAATTGCGGCTGCCCAGGATGTTCGTACGCACCACAAACTAGCGACTTTCGAGACGGCACTGCAGGAAAGCGAAGTACGTACCTTGGGGCTTCTGAGTTCTTCACGGCGCATTTTCGAGCTGGCGGCGAGAGGGAGTGTTCGGGGTGGAAGGCGGGGCAGATTTTTGTTGTTAAGTAGGATAGAAGCGTACCTGTATTGCACCGAGCGGCGAGAACGCAAACCGCGGTGGTGGCGCAGACTCGGAGCAGCTGTCGTCCCCTTAGACGCCCATCCTCGCACGCACACGAAGGCCTCACCGTCGGCAAGTTCTCCTACCCATTCCTACCCCGCCCCAGCTTTCCGACCCAGAGCACAGACTGAGGCAAGTGATCGATCCGGAAGATGCGTGCCCCACGATCTGCGCCCCCGCCTCCGTGCAACGAAATATATTCCCGCCGCTACGCACACGCCGCCCGTGCTGACCCCGCCGCCGCCGGAAGGCCCATCTCGCCCCCGCCCGGCCACCCTTCTGCTTCTTCTTCTTGCTCACCTTCGGCCGCCTTCTTCTGCAGCTTGCCGCACAGCGTCGCGATGTTCTTGTCGATCGCGTCTCGACTGTCCACGCACTCCTGGTACGCCAGACGGTCCTCCGCGATCGCCGCCAGCCGCGCCCGACGTGCCTTGTTCGTCGCGAGGACGGTCCGCAGCTCGCGCTGTGCGTGACGCAGGGCGGTCGCGATCGGGTCGCCGACAGCTTCCGAGTAGTCCGCTGCAACGGGAGGCGCACGTCAAACCAGCCGTAGCAGAATATTAAACAACAAAACGCATAATATCTTCCAGCAGACCATGGTGCCGCATCACCACCTTCATCCGCTCCTCCAGGTCCGCCACGCTCAGCTTGTCACGCGCCGCCGCTGCCGCCTCGCTCGTACCTGGTCGCCTCCATCGCCTCCTCCGCCGCCTTCACCCCTTCCACTCCGCCACGCCGTGCATCGGGATAAGCGCGCCACCACCCGCTCTGTCAGAGGCCCATGTCCGCGCTCCTCCGTCACCAGGTCTGGCTCCGCCAGTGTGGATGGCTCCCACTTCGCAGCACGCTCGACGGGCCAGCATGAGAGCCCGCGCGCATCGCTGCCGCACCCGGAGTGGCCCGCCATACTGTGCGACGCCTTCTTCTTCCCAGACAGCCGAGTAGTGTCGCGCGAGCTTCGCATGATAAACGGCTCGACCTCGCCCGCGGTGTATTGCAAGAAGCCGATATCCTCCTCCTTGATGGGTCGTAGCCACGGTTCTATGCTCGTAGAACGTGGTCACCTGCACTTGGCTCGGTTGTTTGCTCTGCTGAAGTCTTCCATCACCTCCGTCCGGCTTACTCGGTCCGGCCACTGGTCGTGGCGCGACAGGTGGCCGAGCAGATAGCAATGGCACCGACGCGGGAGGTCGAAAGCGGGAGCATTCGAAGGCTGGTGTGACACACGTGTTTAGAACTCATTGCTGCTCGCGACGCTGGAGCACTGACCTTGGTGAATGCCAAGGACGTGGACGGGTACTTGTTAGGCTTCGTAGCGGCGGAGGATGTGGGTGCGTGTGCGCCGGGAGTGGCGAAGGTTTCCGTGTCTTGGGAGGCTCTGCCGCCATTGAACACGGCAAATATGCACCGCTGACTTCGACTGACGCACCTGGTTCGATATCACTCGAGTCCTCCCGCTTCCGCTTCTTCTTCTTGTTCTTCTTCAGCTCTCCGCGAGGCTAGGACGGGATGGTTGCGGCGTGGGCATCGGAGGTACAGGAATGGAGGAAGGGCGCGTTTAGAGGCTGGGACAGTGGCTGGGCAGACGCCTGCTCTCGTCCCCGTTGATGGACGGCGTGACAGCTATGCATAGGATTTGGAAGGCGCAATCAACAGTGGATGACGAAAGGCGATCGGTGGGGTGGCAGTAGCAAGCCGAGGTGAAAGCCGCATGACAATCCAAGGCGAAAGCGCCATCGACCAGTCAACCGTCGCCACAGAGATAGCGGTCAGAATAAAGGGTTATACCCGTACAAGACGAGAGTCATAGGTGGCGTTGTCAGCCAATACAACGAGGGGGCCAAACGAGAAGAAGCAAGAAGGATAGCGGCCGAGCGGGGAGCCAGAGCGTGGGACGATAGACATACCAGAACGGCGAACGCGTCCAAACGAGGCACGGAGCACGAATGCGAGTGCAAAGCGCCACAGGATGGCGAAATGCGATGTGCACGCGTATATTGAGGTGCCGCGAGGAGAACGCATGTGGTTAAAGGAACGCGCGACGCGGAGAGCACCGGGTGAACGCAAGATGCAAAGGAACAAAACGGTGAGTAAACGCGCGATGAATGTGGATGATGTCACGCACAAGCACGCTCCCTCTCCGCCTTCTGCAAGGCCTTCGCTTTGCCCTTCTCCTTCTCCTTGAGACGTCGCATGGACTCCTCAATTGTCCGGAAGTCATCTCCTGCCTTCTTGGCGAATTCGAGGCTCTTGACTTTGAACGCGGTGAGCTCTGCGTGTAGTATTTCGAGTTCATCCGTGGGTGGGACCGTGTCTGTGGGGTTGTTGAAGAGAGCGGAGCTGATTGAAGGAAGTGCGGCGTATGAGGAGACTGCAGACGACATGACGCAGTTGAGGTCTCCAAGCCGCTAGAATCGGGCGTCGGCAACGTTCCCGAGCTGCCTCAGACCAGACCAGGCAGCAGCGGCGAGATAAAGCACGGCGAGCGGAGGTTGTGGGGATGGTGGATGAGCACCGTCGCGAGCAGATCCAGTGTGCAGACGCCCATGCTGAGCCTGCAGGCGCCTGTTACAACGGATGACGATTAGGCAGGAGTTTCCCATGTGCATTAATGCGGTGCCTGCAGTCCCCGCACTCCTCTCAACGCGCCGGGCCGTGGCTGGCTCCCTCTCCTCGCCGCTGTGGACCTATCTCTCGCTGCTTTCCATCCCTTCCTTTCCCGATCGCGCCTCAATCCGACCTCGCTTGCGCTGCAAATCCTCGCCTTCGACACGCTCCTCGCACCGCTCGCCCGTTCTCAGCTCGAATCTCCGCTCAGCTCAAGCTCCCATCCGCATCAACACTCGCTCGGACGATGTAGTACGCCAGACGCAACTCGTCCGGCTGCGCTTTCCGAACGCTTTGCGACTGGAAGACGACGCCGTTCTTTCGACCGCCCTCGCTGTTTCCTGTGTCCGCCAGTGCCAATTGATCAGCCCGCAACCGCCTCCTTCCGCCGCCCCGCACCTCACTTCGCTGCCCGCTCGGGGCTCGACGCCGCCATGCAGTCCTTCCTCCCTCTCCCCTCTAGTGCCGACCATCCTCTCCGCCGCTGCTGCAGAGGATGTCGCCGACCGCGCGTGCACATCGCCTCACGGCACTTTCCCATCGCTTGCAGCCTCCTCGTCCCCAGCAGTCTCCGGCGAGCACGCCGACCACCCCGGCCGCCTGGCCCGCCTTCCCCTCTCACTCTCAACTATGCGGCGGGCATTCTCATCGCCCGGCCTCCGTCCACTACGCCGACGCGCCCCTGTATCGCCGCCACCCCAGCATCTCAACAACGGCCTTCAACATCGCTGCCGCGCGCGAATGAGTCCGGCGATTATCAGGCATGCCCTCCTCGTGGCTTCTCGATGCACGGCGCCGCTTCCCACCCCCATCGTCCCCGCTCTCAGACGGTCCCAGGACACACCGAACTGTCATCTTCCGGAGCGACACGTACCGAGAGCACCACGCACTAATGATCCCATAGGTGAGCACACCGATATGCCTCGTTCCGCCGTGACTGAGCCCTCTAACGTCGCCAACAGGTTCGTAGCTAACGGTTTCGTGAGCTCCCGAACGAAGCCGGCGCCCAGGAGCGGCGACAACTGCAGGTACGCGGACGCGAAGATCCTGATGCAGCCCTGTCACTTACGTTCCGGCTCACAGCTCGCTTGTCTGAACTCCCGGATGCCCCAAAGAGCACCGATATGGGGCCGTTCCGCCGCGAAAATGGACGGACATGACGCGCACCCGGCCCCAGTAGGCAATCACGTCGCACGACGAGGCCGACGACACGAATCCCGGCCCTCACGTCCGAGGTAGGTACGGAAATCGCTCCCACCTCGCGATGCAAAGCTCATTCGCAGTCCTCATGCAGTGCGCAGGCATCCACGGACGCCCCCGCAACAAGCCATGACGGTTTCACGGCGGTCGGCGATGGTTTGTGAACAGCGGGTCCACGGCGGTTCCATTGGTGCCCCAGCCGAAACCTCTGGTGCGCCATCCGAGCCAGGAAGTGGGCTCCGGGGCACGTACTCGATCGACGGGACAGGTCGCACCACGTCCGTGACACGTCGACGCGTGGAATGGAGGGGGCAAGGCTCC
The DNA here is from genome assembly GCA_020736865.1 of Ganoderma leucocontextum. NCBI lineage: Eukaryota > Fungi > Basidiomycota > Agaricomycetes > Polyporales > Polyporaceae > Ganoderma > Ganoderma leucocontextum. The sequence continues at coordinate 729,288 of JAHKGY010000013.1, read as the reverse complement.
CGGCGCCAAGACAACCGACGACACGGCCGCCCGAGCCCTCCCGGACGTGCTCGACATGCGGAAACGGTAGCGGGCACACCGCTGTGCCGGTTTGCACCGTTTTCGCGGCCATCCGGGGAGTTTGAAAATCGGGTCCAAAAGCGCGATTTCATGGACGTCAGACAAGACGTCGCCGTCGCACACGATGGAGCGTGTGCAGCGCCGGGAGAACGCTCCGGAGAGCAACGTAGGACACTAACGACACGTCTGCGAGGCTGGGCAGCCCTCCCGACGACTTCTGGAAATAGGTGCTACCCGGCGGCGACGATGATACCGCAACACAACGGCATCTCTGCAGGCTCGGGACGGCGGCAGCGCGCTCGGAGCACCAACTTCGACACTCACGAACGCGAACTCGTCGGGACGGCTATGGCCCCATGGAGTCTCGACGTCAACGAGGCCGGACCGATCGCCTCGTCCGCGCTGTTCACTCCCGGCCGAACCAACGGTCTCCGTGCCCAGACCCACGCCTTCAAGCTCATCTCACGAGCCGGCGGGATCTCGTCTGGCACCGTCCCAGCTGGGAGGATGCGCTTACTGACATTTCTATCGTAGATTCCCGGCTCGTCTGCGGATGCCAGGTCCCAGATCGCCTTCGAGGCGGCGTGCCGAACGCAGGAGCGGGCACAGCGGTGCGATACCCGGTAGCAAGGACGGCCAACGCAACGCCGCGCACGGCCCGCGGGTGGGAGATGCGCGTTTCGAGCCGATCTCCCAAGTGCGGGCCGTCCTTGGTCGACGTACACCCCGGCGGCGACAACCGCGAGGACGTTCTCCCGGCCAGGAACTGGCGTGCATCGCCCGAACGAACGACGAAGCGGCTTATGCGGGCGCGGTGAGACCGCCAGCGTCGTCTCGGCACGCTCGTGTAGCTTACTGTACGAGCGTGTACGTAACTAACCTCCAATATATTTATGAGTTCCCAGCGCCCTGTCCCTGCAGTTCGGACGCGAGACGACGGCGGGATCAGTCATAGGCGACAGACGGATTGACGGCCCTGCAAACTTGAACGCAGAGCAGAAGCTGCGTTAGTACGTGTTTCCCCCGTACGAGGACAGCCGAGACTGACCTGTGCATCGTCCATTTCCAGGTCTTGTTGGTGCTCCGTGGTCCTGTCGGGACGAAGAGCACACTGGTTAGAACGGCGACGGGCACGGCGAGGACGCGTACCGTGCGAGAGTGCGGTCGTCCGGGACCAGGGTGCACGAACGTTACGGCCACGTTCTGACGAGACGTAACGGCGGCTGGTCTGGACGAGTGGCCAAGTAAGTTACGCGAGCGGGTGGCGGCTGTCGACGTAAACGTACATTGATCGTTAGTTTGCAGGTTCTTGTCTTCCCCGCTTGCGCACACGCCGGGCGATTCGCGGGCTGGGCGTGCATACGTTTACGAGCTGTGCCTAGACCGCCGACGGACGTAAGTAATCCGTTATATACGTGTACGGGCTCGGCTCACGCACCTCGCGTTCTGCAGACGTTGCGCCAGCGGGGCAATTCCGATACTCGCACGCTGGCTAATCGACCGGATCTCGCTAGGTGTGTCACGGTCGCGTGTCCCGGATGGGAGCGTCGCGGCTGTGATGACGTCTGCGGGGTTGTACGATCCGGGTCCCGTCCCTCGCCGTCCAGACGACGCGCCGACGTCTACTTACTGCCCGGAACCGCACGGGTAATCCGAAGACAGATGCCTTGGCGGGCGGATGGATCAGGCGGTGCCCTGTGACGACGACAGCGCGGGATTCACGTACCACGAATTGACGCGTCGTGACTCGTCGCAAAGCCTCCCCTGCAACGGCGACCTGGGTTGGTGAGTTGCGCGTCAGGTACAGGTATACCTAGAAATGGTACCTACTTACCGAGAGCTTGGGGGAGAGGACCGGGGATCAAACCGCGACCTCGGCGACCTGGGGATTCAGGTGAGTACATACTCGTCGGGGAGCAGATAGCAAGGCAGAAGACCGCACTAATGACTCGGATTGGTACATGAAGTAGGTTTGTGTGCAGACAGGAGCGAGGTATGGGAGAGAGGAACGTTAGACGATGTTTTCGACTGTCGAAGAACACAGAGTATTTGTACCTTGCAGAGTGGCCCGTGCACCGTCCGTGCGTGCGAGTTTCGTCTCTCGGCGTATGCTATTCCCGTCGGGTATGCACCAGAGGTAGACGATAGTCGGGCATGTCAGAACTATTGCCAATCGGCTGACGCCATGGGATTCAGAGGATTGCCTGACGGCGGGATAACTTGGCGTATGGGTGGTGAGTCGGGACTGGGAAGATAGGAAGCCTACATGTACGAAGGCTGGACTCGCTTCGGAATATGATGGGCGCTCCGTGTGTATTCTTGGAAAGGCGTGCCGATTCTGGCTCAACTTTTTGGATGCGGGGGCAGGAGGATCCGAGAATGCAATCACAAGGTATCCGCCCCGCCGTTTGTTCATTGGGATCCTCCATGTTGCAGATCATGACCGGTATCCCATGGGCTCACATCTAGTACAGTATGCCCTTGCATACTTTATTTCCCTATGACCAGTGCTCCTTTCCCAGGTGGCAGTCTCGTGCATAATATGTTTGTGGATCAAATGGCTAAACTGAGCTTTCTCCGAAACATATTGACGAGAACTTGGACTTCAAATTCACACAGGGTCTGATTTTTCGGATCTTCATGATTCATGATTACGTGCATCATTAGATGCGCTGCTTTGGGATAATCCCTGCTGGAACATCGATGGACTTGACCCTTGAAAGTTTGAAGGATATTAAATGCCCTGACAGGCCCCTGCTGCAACAATGATATATTTCTTGCAGGCTTTGCAGGCCTAGGGACAGCTGTACTACCCTGAGGGATATCACCCATACACTACCAGCTGGGAGAGTTGTAACTTGAAGTCGTAAATGGGACTATATCAGCATCTGGAACGGCACAATGGTGGAAATATGATTTGCAGTACGTAGATCCGCCCTTGGCGGGCCAAGCAAAGAGAGACGTGTTGAACCGCATCGGAAGTTGAGCCGAAGACGTAAGAGACTGCAGGCCTGCTCGAGACACCCTCGCCACCAAGATCACACTAAGCTTAATGATGCCAAGGAGCAGTCTCAGCATGGTACGATGAGCAAATACACAGACCGTATATTACCCGCGGGTCCCGACGACAGCACCGCTTGGTCCCCGGCGATATACTGACATTACCCTGCTTTCCAATCTGAAGACTCCATTCCACGCACTATTCCTAACTACACTGCTACCTAACCCTGAAACTCGTTCTCAGGCCATTCCAGTCGTGCAAGTGGCGGGGCCGTGCTAAGCAGTGCATCAAGTCTAGACTCGGAGGCGCGGCCCATGAGTAGTTTGGGAGGAGGTATGCGGTGAGAATTTACCCAGGTGCGTCCAACAGTTTAACATCGTGTGCGCGACATGGAAGTGCTCACCAGCAGGGTTGTGTCAGCGATGCTATCACCGAGTCCGAGTACTCCAGCCACGTGTAGCGCAAGATGGTTGAATGCAGTCTTATGGCAGGTATGTACTTTCCCACATTGTGCTTAGACTGTTTTTAATGATATTTTCTCAGCCTGTGGTCCTCGAAGATCGCTCCCAGCTGGGACCGCACACTGCGGAGTCACCGAGATGAAGATCACATCCGCTGCGTTGTACAAAGTTCAAACTGAGTCTTTTCGCGGAGGCAGTCGCATACGGATCCGGAGCGTGGGGAAGGTCGCACCCCGGGCCGACTCGAGCTCGGTGGCGTGGGTGTCGGTTGCGGCACGTTAGTATTATCTCAATGCTCTCTGGCCGTTCGCGACTCACCGCTCCCAGCCGGGATGGAGCAGCTTGCGGTGTCACCAGCATGGAGATCGCGCGCCCACTGCGCCGTATGAAGCAAGTCCTTCCGCGCAGACCCTCCGACATTCGCAACGGAGCGCTGGCTGTACTGCCGAGATGCTTCCCGGACTGACCGACTTCGCGCGCGGTCTCGTTGCTGAGTCCGGCTCGAACTCTCGAGCATCGTCTCCGTTGCGGGTCATCGACTCGCCTCAAGAAAATTGCGGCTGCGGTTGGCCTCCCGACTGTGATTGTGACACGCCAATGTCAAGGAGATGGACGGCTGCATGGTAAGTAGTGATCCTTGGTCGCTCGCAGCTCATCACCCTCAGCCGGACGGAGCAGCTCGCGGACTGCACGCCCGCTGCGTCATTGTTTCGGGCGGACACTGGAAACACTCGCTGGGAACATATGCCGCCGAAAGTTAGCTTCGGGAGCAGTGTCCCGATTGTCGTGGCACGTCAGTGTCGGGGAAGTGGATGGTTGCATGGTAAGCACCGTGCTCAGTGTCCTCCGGTTATTCGCGACTCATCGCTCTCAGCTGGGAGGGGATGTACTGTAGACCAGTCACCACGGAGCTACCGGCGAGACGAAGACGGCGCGCTCACCACGCCATATAAAGCACGTCGCCGTGCAGAACCCGCCGAACGTTCACTTCGCACACGGAGGCTGAGGAGTGCTGGGAAGGCATGTGCTGCCGAGACGCGTCCCCGGGATGTCCCAGACTGACCGAGTTTGCGGTGCTCGTTAGTCCGACTCGCGGCATCCTCGTCTCGAGTAAATTGCGGCTGCCCAGGATGTTCGTACGCACCACAAACTAGCGACTTTCGAGACGGCACTGCAGGAAAGCGAAGTACGTACCTTGGGGCTTCTGAGTTCTTCACGGCGCGTCGAGCTGGCGCGAGAGGGAGTGTTCGGGTGGAAGGCGGGCAGATTTTTGTCGCCAATAGGATAGAAGCGCATCTGTATTGCAATCGAGCGGCGAACGCAAACCGCGGTGGTGGCGCAGACTCGGAGCAGCTGTCGTCCCCTTAGACGCCCATCCTCGCACGCACACGAAGTCCTCACCGTCTGCAAGTTCTCCTACCCATTCCTACCCAGCCCCAGCTTTCCTACCCAGAGCACAGACTGAGGCAAGTGATCGATCCGGAAGATTCGTGCCCCACGATCTGCGCCCGCCTCCGTGCAACGAAATATATTCCCGCCGCTACGCACACGCCGCCCGCTGACCCCGCCGCCGCCGCCGCGAAGGCCCATCTCGCCCCCGCCCGCCACCCTTCTGCTTCTTCTTCTTGCTCACCTTCGGGCCGTCCTTCTTCTGCAGCTTGCCGCACAGCCGCCGCGATGTTCTTGTCGATCGCGCTCGACTGTCCACGTACTCCTGGTACGCCAGACGGTCCTCCGCGATCGCCGCCAGCCGCGCCCGACGTGCCTTGTTCGTCGCGAGGACGGTCCGCAGCTCGCGCTGTGCGTGACGCAGGGCGGTCGCGATCGGGTCGTCCACAGCTTCCGAGTAGTCCGGCTGCAACGGGAGGCGCACGGTCAAACCAGCCGTAGCAGAATATTAAACAACAAAACGTACAATATCTTCCAGCAGACCATGGTGCCGCATCACCACCTTCATCCGCTCCTCCAGGTCCGCCACGTTCAGCTTGTCACGCGCCGCCGCTGCCGCCGCCCGCTCGTACCTGGTCGCCTCCATCGCCTCCTCCGCCGCCACCCCTTCCACTCCGCCACGCGTGCATCGGGATAAGCGCGCCACCACCCGCTCTGTCAGAGGCCCATGTCCGCGCTCCTCCGTCACCAGGTCTGGCTCCGCCAGTGTGGATGGCTCCCACTTCGCAGCACGCTCGACGGGCCAGCATGAGAGCCCGCGCGCATCGCTGCCGCACCCGGGAGTGGCCCGCCATACTGTGCGACGCCTTCTTCTTCCCAGACAGCCGAGTAGTGTCGCGCGAGCCGCATGATAAACGGCTCGACCTCGCCCGCGTGTATTGCAAGAAGCCGATATCCTCCTCCTTGATGGGTCGTAGCCACGGTTCTATGCTCGTAGAACGTGGTCACCTGCACTTGGCTCGGTTGTTTGCTCTGCTGAAGTCTTCCATCACCTCCGCCGGCTTACTCGGTCCGCCACTGGTCGTGGCGCCGACAGGTGGCCGAGCAGATAGCAATGGCACCGACGCGGGAGGTCGAAAGCGGAGCATTCGAAGGCTGGTGTGACACACGTGTTTAGAACTCATTGCTGCTCGCGACGCTGGAGCACTGACCTTGGTGAATGCCAAGGACGTGGACGGGTACTTGTTAGGCTTCGTAGCGGCGGAGGATGTGGGTGCGTGTGCGCCGGGAGTGGCGAAGGTTTCCGTGTCTTGGGAGGCTCTGCCGCCATTGAACACGGCAAACATGCACCGCTGACTTCGACTGACGCACCTGGTTCGATATCACTCGAGTCCTCCCGCTCGCTTCTTCTTCTTGTTCTTCTTCAGCTCCTCCGCGAGGCTAGGACGGGATGGTTGCGGCGTGGGCATCGGAGGTACAGGAATGGAGGAAGGGCGCGTTTAGAGGCTGGGACAGTGGCTGGGCAGACGCCCTGCTCTCGCCCCCGCTGATGGACGGCGTGACAGCTATGCATAGGATTTGGAAGGCGCAATCAACAGTGGATGACGAAAGGCGATCGGTGGGGTGGCAGTAGCAAGCCGAGGTGAAAGCCGCATGACAATCCAAGGCGAAAGCGCCATCGACCAGTCAACCGTCGCCACAGAGATAGCGGTCAGAATAAACGGTTATACCCGTACAAGACGAGAGTCATAGGTGGCGTTGTCAGCCAATACAACGAGGGGGCCAAACGAGAAGAAGCAAGAAGGATAGCGCCGAGCGGGAGCCAGAGCGTGGGACGATAGACATACCAGAACGGCGAACGCGTCCAAACGAGGCACGGAGCACGAATGCGAGTGCGATGCGCCACAGGATGGCGAAATGCGATGTGCACGCCGTATATTGGGGTGCCGCGAGGAGAACGCATGTGGTTAACGGAACGCGCGACGCGGAGAGCACCGGGTGACCGCAAGATGCAAAGGAACAAAACGGTGAGTAAACGCGCGATGAATGTGGACGATTTCACGCGACAAGCACGCCCCTCTCCGCCTTCTGTAAGGCCTTCGCTTTGCCCTTCTCCTTCTCCTTGAGACGTCGCATGGACTCCTCGATTGTCCGGAAGTCATCTCCTGCCTTCTTGGCGAATTCGAGGCTCTTGACTTTGAACGCGGTGAGCTCTGCGTGTAGTATTTCGAGTTCATCCGTGGGTGGGACCGTGTCTGTGGGGTTGTTGAAGAGAGCGGAGCTGATGGAAGGAAGTGCGGCGTATGAGGAGACTGCAGACGACATGACGCAGTTGAGGTCTCCAAGCCGCTAGAATCGGGCGTCGGCAACGTTCCCGAGCTGCCTCAGACCAGACTAGGCAGCAGCGGCGAGATAAAGCACGGCGAGCGGAGGTTGTGGGGATGGTGGATGAGCACCGCCGCGAGCAGATCCAGTGTGCAGACGCCATGCTGAGCCTGCAGGCGCCTGTTACAACGGATGACGACAGGCAGGAGTTTCCCATGTGCATTAATGCGTGCCTGCAGTCCCCGCACTCTCTCAACGCGTCCGGCCGTGGCTGGCTCCCTCTCCTCGCCGCTGTGGACCTATCTCTCGCTGCTTTCCATCCCTTCCTTTCCCGATCGCGCCTCAATCCGACCTCGCTTGCGCTGCAAATCCTCGCCTTCGACACGCCTCGCACCGCTCGCCCGCTCTCAGCTCGAATCTCCGCTCAGCTCAAGCTCCCATCCGCATCAACACTCGCTCGACGATGTAGTACGCCGACGCAACTCGTCCGGCTGCGCTTTCCGAACGCTTTGCGACTGGAAGACGACGCCGTTCTTTCGACCGCCCTCGCTGTTTCCCTGTGTCCGCCAGTGCCAATTGATCAGCCCGCAACCGCCTCCTTCCGCCGCCCCGCACTCACTTCGCTGCCCGCCGCTCGACGCCGCCATGCAGTCCTTCCTCCTCTCCCCTCTAGTGCCGACCATCCTCTCCGCCGCTGCTGCAGAGGATGTCGCCGACCGCGCGCGCACATCGCCTCACGGCACTTTCCCATCGCTTGCAGCCTCCTCGCCCCAGCAGTCTCCGGCGAGCACGCCGACCACCCCGGCCGCCTGGCCCGCCTTCCCTCTCACTCTCAACTATACGGGCATTCTCATCGCCCGCCTCCGCCCACTACGCCGACGCGCCCCTGTATCGCCGCCACCCCAGCATCTCAACAACGGCCTTCAACATCGCTGCGCGCGCGAATGAGTCCGGCGATTATCAGGCATGCCCTCTTCGTGGCTTCTCGATGCACGGCGCTTCGCTTCCCCACCCCATCGCCCCCGCCTCAGACGGTCCCAGGACACACCGAACTGTCATCTTCCGGAGCGACACGCATCGAGAGCACCACGCACTAATGATCCCATAGGTGAGCACACCGATATGCCTCGCTCCGCCGTGACTGAGCCCTCTAACGCCGCCAACAGGTTCGTAGCTAACGGTTTCGCGGAGCTCCCGAACGGCCGGCGCCCAGGAGCGCGATAACTGCAGGTACGCGGACGCCAAGATCCTGATGCAGCCCTGTCACTTACGCCCGCTCACAGCTCGCTTGTTCTGAACTCCCGGATGCCCCAAAGAGCACCGATATGGGGCCGCTCCGCCGCGAAATGGACGGACATGACGCGCACCCGGCCCCAGTAGGCAATCACGCCGCACGCACGCAGGCCGACGACACGAATCCCGGCCTCACGCCCGAGGTAGGTACGAAATCGCTCCCACCTCGCGATGCAAAGCTCATTCGCAGTCCTCATGCAGTGCGCAGGCATCCACGGACGCCCCGCAACAAGCCATGACGGTTTCACGGCGGTCGGCGATGGTTTGTGAACAGCGGGTCCACGGCGGTTCCATTGGTGCCCCAGCCGAAACCTCTGGTGCGCCATCCGAGCCAGGACGTGGGCTCGGGCACGACTCGATCGACGGGACAGGTCGCACCACGTCCGTGACACGTCGACGCTGTGGAATGGAGGGGGCAAGGCTCCGGCGCCAAGACAACCGGACGACACGGCCGCCCGAGCCCTCCCGGACGTGCTCGACATGCGGAAACGGTAGCGGGCACACCGCTGTGCCGGTTTGCACCGCTCGCGCCATCCGGGAGTTTGAAAATCGGGTCCAAAAGCGCGATTTCATGGACGCCAGACAAGACGCCGCCGCCGCACACGATGGAGCGCGGTGCAGCGCCGGAGAACGCCCGGAGAGCAACGAGGACACTAACGACACGCCTGCGAGGCTGGGCAGCCCTCCCGACGACTTCTGGAAATAGGTGCTACCCGGCGCGACGATGATACCGCAACACAACGGCATCTCTGCAGGCTCGACGGCGGCAGCGCGCCGAGCACCAACTCGACACTCACGAACGCGAACTCGTCGGGTCGGCTATGGCCTCATGAAGTCTCGACGCCAACGAGGCCGACCGATCACCTCGCCCGCGCCATTCACCCCGGCCGAACCAACGGTCTCCGTGCCCAGATCCACGCCTTCCAGCTCATCTCACGAGCCGGCGGGATCTCGTCTCAGCACCATCCCAGCTGGGAGGATGCGCTTACTGACATTTCTATCGTAGATTCCCAGCTCGCCGGGCGGACGCCAGGTCCCAGATCGCCTTCGAGGCGGCGTGTCGAACGCAGGAGCGGCACAGCGGTGCGATACCCGTAGCAAGGACGGCCAACGCAACGCCGCGACGCCCGCGGGTGGGAGATGCGCGCCGAGCCGATCTCCCAAGCGCGGGCCGCCCTGGTCGACGACACCCCGGCGGCGACAACCGCGAGGACGTTCTCCCGCCAGGAACTGGCGTGCATCGCCCGAACGAACGACGGCGGCTTATGCGGGCGCGGTGAGACCGCCAGCGTCGTCTCGCACGCTCGTAGCTTACTGTACGAGCGCACGTAACTAACCTCCAATATATTTATGAGTTCCCAGCGCCCTGTCCCTGCAGTTCGGACGCGAGACGACGGCGGATCAGTCATAGGCGACAGACGGATTGACGGCCCTGCAAACTTGAACGCAGAGCAGAAGCTGCGTTAGTACGCGTTTCCCGCACGAGGACAGCCGAGACTGACCTGTGCATCGCCCATTTCCAGGTCTTGTTGGTGCTCCGTGGTCCTGTCGGGACGAAGAGCACACTGGTTAGAACGGCGACGGCACGGCGAGGACGCCGCATCGCGCGAGTGCGGTCGTCCGGGACCAGGGTGCACGAACGTTACGCCACGCTTCTGACGACGTAACGGCGGCTGGTCTGGACGAGTGGCCAAGTAAGTTACGCGAGCGGTGGCGGCTGTCGACGTAAACGCATATTGATCGTTAGTTTGCAGGTTCTTGTCTTCCCGCTGGCGCACACGCCGGCGATTCGCGGGCTGGGCGTGCATACGCTTACGAGCTGTGCCTAGACCGCCGACGGACGTAAGTAATCCGCTATATACGCAGTACGGGCTCGCTCACGCACCTCGCGTTCTGCAGACGCTGCGCCAGCGGGCAATTCCGATACTCGCACGCTGGCTAATCGACCGGATCTCGCCAGGTGTGTCACGGTCGCGTGTCCCGGATGGGAGCGCCGCGGCTGTGATGACGCTCGCGGGTTGTACGATCCGGTCCCGCCCCCGCCGCCCAGACGACGCGCCGACGCCTACTTACTGCCCGAACCGCACGGGTAATCCAAGACAGATGCCTTGGCGGGCGGATGGATCAGGCGGTGCCCTGTGACGACGACAGCGCGGGATTCACGTACCACGAATTGACGCGTCGTGACTCGTCGCAAAGCCTCCCCTGCAACGGCGACCTGGGTTGGTGAGTTGCGCGTCAGGTACAGGTATACCTAGAAATGGTACCTACTTACCGAGAGCTTGGGGGAGAGGACCGGGGATCAAACCGCGACCTCGGCGACCTGGGGATTCAGGTGAGTACATACTCGTCGGGGAGCAGATAGCAAGGCAGAAGACCGCACTAATGACTCGGATTGGTACATGAAGTAGGTTTGTGTGCAGACAGGAGCGAGGTATGGGAGAGAGGAACGTTAGACGATGTTTTCGACTGTCGAAGAACACAGAGTATTTGTACCTTGCAGAGTGGCCCGTGCACCGTCCGTGCGTGCGAGTTTCGTCTCTCGGCGTATGCTATTCCCGTCGGGTATGCACCAGAGGTAGACGATAGTCGGGCATGTCAGAACTATTGCCAATCGGCTGACGCCATGGGATTCAGAGGATTGCCTGACGGCGGGATAACTTGGCGTATGGGTGGTGAGTCGGGACTGGGAAGATAGGAAGCCTACATGTACGAAGGCTGGACTCGCTTCGGAATATGATGGGCGCTCCGTGTGTATTCTTGGAAAGGCGTGCCGATTCTGGCTCAACTTTTTGGATGCGGGGGCAGGAGGATCCGAGAATGCAATCACAAGGTATCCGCCCCGCCGTTTGTTCATTGGGATCCTCCATGTTGCAGATCATGACCGGTATCCCATGGGCTCACATCTAGTACAGTATGCCCTTGCATACTTTATTTCCCTATGACCAGTGCTCCTTTCCCAGGTGGCAGTCTCGTGCATAATATGTTTGTGGATCAAATGGCTAAACTGAGCTTTCTCCGAAACATATTGACGAGAACTTGGACTTCAAATTCACACAGGGTCTGATTTTTCGGATCTTCATGATTCATGATTACGTGCATCATTAGATGCGCTGCTTTGGGATAATCCCTGCTGGAACATCGATGGACTTGACCCTTGAAAGTTTGAAGGATATTAAATGCCCTGGACAGGCCCCTGCTGCAACAATGATATATTTCTTGCAGGCTTTGCAGGCCTAGGGACAGCTGTACTACCCTGAGGGATATCACTCCATACACTACCAGCTGGGAGAGTTGTAACTTGAAGTCGTAAATGGGACTATATCAGCATCTGGAACGGCACAATGGTGGAAATATGATTTGCAGTACGTAGATCCGGCCCTTGGCGGGCCAAGCAAAGAGAGACGTGTTGAACCGGCATCGGAAGTTGAGCCGAAGACGTAAGAGACTGCAGGCCTGCTCGAGACACCCTCGTCACCAAGATCACACTAAGCGAATGATGCCAAGGAGCAGTCTCAGCATGGTACGATGAGCAAATACACAGACCGTATATTACCCGCGGGTCCCGACGACAGCACCGTCACACAATTCAGTAAAAGTATACGCCTTCCACCCCGAACACTCCCTCTCGCCGCCAGCTCGAAAACGCGCCGTGAAGAATTCGGAAGCCCCGAGGTATGTACTCCGCTTTCCTGCAGTGCCGTCTCGAAAGTCACTAGTTTGTGGTGCGTACGAACATCCTGCGCAGCCACAATCTTCTCGAGACGAGGACGCTGCGACCGAGACGGTGCTTGCGCTGCCGGACTGACGAGCACCGCAAACTCGGTCAGTCTCGCGACATCCCGACACGCCTCGCCGCACATACCTTCCCAGCGCTCCTCGGCCTCCGTGTGCGAATGAACGCTCGGGCGGGTTCTGCACGGCGACGCGCTTTATATGGCGTGGTGAGCGCCGCTTCGTCTCGCCGGTAGCTCCGTGGTGACTGGTCTACAGTACATCCCCTCCCAGCTGAGAGCGATGAGTCGCGAATAACCGGAGGACACTGAGCACGGTGCTTACCATGCAACCATCCACTTCCCCGACACTGACGTGCCACGACAATCGGGACACTGCTCCCGAAGCTAACTCGAGCGGCATATGTTCCCAGCGAGTGTTTCCAGTGTCCGCCCCGAAACAACGACGCAGCGGGCGTGCAGTCCGCGAGCTGCTCCGTCCCGGCTGAGGGTGATGAGCTGCGAACGACCAAGGATCACTACTTACCATGCAGCCGTCCATCTCCTTGACATTGACGTGTCACAATCACAGTCGGGAGGCCAACCGCAGCCGCAATTTTCTTGAGACGAGGAGTCGATGACCCCGCAACCGGAGACGATGCTCGAGAGTTCGAGCCGGACTCAGCAACGAGACCGCGCGCGAAGTCGGTCAGTCCGGGAAGCATCTCGGCAGTACAGCCAGCGCTCCGTTGCGAATGTCGGAGGGTCTGCGCGGAAGGACTTGCTTCATACGGCGCAGTGGGCGCGCGATCTCCATGCTGGTGACACCGCAAGCTGCTCCATCCCGGCTGGGAGCGGTGAGTCGCGAACGGCCAGAGAGCATTGAGATAATACTAACGTGCCGCAACCGACACCCACGCCACCGAGCTCGAGTCGGCCCGGTGCGACCTTCCCACGCCCGGATCCGTATGCGACTGCCTCCGCGAAAGACTCAGTTTGAACTTTGTACAACGCAGCGGATGTGATCTTCATCTCGGTGACTCCGCAGTGTGCCGGTCCCAGCTGGGAACGATCTTCGGAGGACCACAGGGTGAGCAAATATCATTATTAACAGTCTAAGCACCATGTGGGATAGTACATACCTGCCATAAGACTGCATTCAACCATCTTGCGCTACACGTGGCTGGAGTACTCGGACTCGGTGATAGCATCGCTGACACAACCCTGCTGGTGAGCACTTCCATGTCGCGCACACGATGTTAAACTGTTGGACGCACCTGGGTAAATTCTCACCGCATACCTCCTCCCAAACTACTCATGGGCGCGCCCGAGTCTAGACTTGATGCACTGCTTAGCACGGCCCCGCCACTTGCACGACTGGAATGGCCTGAGAACGAGTTTCAGGGTTAGGTAGCAGTGTAGTTAGGAATAGTGCGTGGAATGGAGTCTTCAGATTGGAAAGCAGGGTAATGTCCAGTATATCGCCGGGGGACCAAACGGTGCGAGCCCATTCAGTAAACATTCCCACTATAGTGGTCACCCGGATTTGACTAAACCCCACTATAGTGGACTACCCGGGCCCGGCCGGGTACATGGTTTCGGGCACATAGGTGGTCTGGCTGGTGATGCTAGCTACGGGCACTTCCATGCCCGGGCTGGAGTAATATTATGGGCCTATATCATGGCCCGGCCAGAGGACTACTAAAATAAGTTCTGGGCTCTATAAGCACTTTTGTGCTCCGGCTGGAGTAACATTATTAGCTTGAATTATGGCATGGCCGGGGAGTTCTAGAGATGAGTTTGGGTAGTATGGGCACTACTGTGCCCGGACTATGAGTAGCATATGCCTGAGCTGAAGGCAGCATTATTGCATTAAACCATAGGCTGCTTAACAGGTCCTGCAGGTAGTCTAAGGCAGTATAGAGAATGCTATTGAAGAAGTAAGAATATTAGATTGAGTTGCAGCCCAGCTAGGAGGTGCTAGCAATGATTTTGAGTAGTATAGGCACTGATGTGCCCGGCTAGGTATACAGTGACTATATACTCGAGCTAGTAGCATATGCCCAGACTCGATATAGCATTAGAGAATATGTATGCTGTGCTCTAGCTCAAAATCTCAAGCCATGACTATACACCCGGCCAGTCCACTATACTTACTACAATAGATGTCCAGCTGGCCCACACCTCTGCTCAAATTAAATGCCCGGCTGGTGCAGTATTCTGGATATAGCATGTGGCTGGCCTGAGCACTGCTCTTGTTAAAATATATATCCAGCTAGTATAGTATTTTGGATATAGCATATATCTGGCTGGTGCACTATTCTGATTAGAATAAATTTCTGGCCAGCATAGTATCATGGATATAGTATGTCTCTAGCTAGAACACTGTTCAGATTAAAGTACTTAATGGGCCATGGACATACCTAGTAGCAAGTGCTCAATGAATAGTGCCCAGCAGCCAGTGTCTAGTGGTAGGTGTCCGTGGCAGGTGCTCGCCATGGTGCCCAGTGCCCAATTATATGCCCAGTGCCCGTGACATGCCCGGTGTCCAGTTGCATGTCCAGTGCCAGGTCGCATGCCTGATGATAGGTGCCCAGTGCCCAGTGCCCGATAGTAGGTGCCAGGTACCCAATGGCAGGTGCTCAGCAGTAAGTGCCTAGTAGATAGTGCCTGGCAGCCAGTGCCCGATGAACAGTGCCTGGCAACCAGTGCCCGATGAATAGTGCCCGGCAACCAGTGCCCGATGAACAGTGACCAGCAAACAGTACCGATGAACAGTGCCCGGTGAATAGTGTCTGACAATTAATACTAGATGTCTAATAGCTAGTATCTAGCAGCAAGTGTCTAGCAGCTAATATCTAACAGCTAGTGCCCATAAGTAGTGTCCGATAGCTAGTGCTCAATAAGTACTGCCTGGTGGCCAATGCTTGTCAGTGCCCGGAACCGCTATATAACTATATGTTTGAAATCAGTTATACTGTTACTAGGCTGTCAGTACTATTAGAACAGGATTGTTTGAGGCTTGCTTTTAAGTAGTAGATATTGAGTATCCAAACTAAACATATTCATCCACTTTAACTAATCATATTGCCGATACAACATTAGTGGAGGAGAAGTGCTGTAGATCATCCATTTCTGGGCCGTTTTTCTTCATTCTTTTTGCACATAGTAGGCCATGCTTGTAGTATTTAGGGCTGACCATTAGCCTGGTGCAATGTTGGTTGGTACTACTTGAGAGTGGCCATCACTATTCAGCCACTGGGCACTTCCCACACCTATATCTCAAGAGCCAGTGGGTCCATTACTATCCCCTTGATGTAGTTAGAAAGGGGTGAATTAGAGCTTTCTAATGATATGCAACACACTGAGGCTTTGTGATTATTCCAGCATGCAATGACAGTTATAGCCTAGTAAATATGTTGCAGAGCATGATATACCTCTTGTGTTAGATTAACTGAGTGCATGGTTGTACATGATACATCATTAGAATGCAGACAAATGCAGCTTTCCAATGCATTTTGAAATAAGGAAAATGGATGAGATATGGTGAGATATGTAGTAAAGGTCCTAGTTGTGTAGTGCAGCACAGCAGTGTTCTCGGAAACTGGTGCACAACAGGCCTCCAACTACTCACAACCCTATATCTCTCCCATATCTCATCCATTTTCCTTATTTCAAAATGCATTGGAAAGCTGCATTTGTCTGCATTCTAATGATGTATCATGTACAACCATGCACTCAGTTAATCTAACACAAGAGGTATATCATGCTCTGCAACATATTTACTAGGCTATAACTGTCATTGCATGCTGGAATAATCACAAAGCCTCAGTGTGTTGCATATCATTAGAAAGCTCTAATTCACCCCTTTCTAACTACATCAAGGGGATAGTAATGGACCCACTGGCTCTTGAGATATAGGTGTGGGAAGTGCCCAGTGGCTGAATAGTGATGGCCACTCTCAAGTAGTACCAACCAACATTGCACCAGGCTAATGGTCAGCCCTAAATACTACAAGCATGGCCTACTATGTGCAAAAAGAATGAAGAAAAACGGCCCAGAAATGGATGATCTACAGCACTTCTCCTCCACTAATGTTGTATCGGCAATATGATTAGTTAAAGTGGATGAATATGTTTAGTTTGGATACTCAATATCTACTACTTAAAAGCAAGCCTCAAACAATCCTGTTCTAATAGTACTGACAGCCTAGTAACAGTATAACTGATTTCAAACATATAGTTATATAGCGGTTCCGGGCACTGACAAGCATTGGCCACCAGGCAGTACTTATTGAGCACTAGCTATCGGACACTACTTATGGGCACTAGCTGTTAGATATTAGCTGCTAGACACTTGCTGCTAGATACTAGCTATTAGACATCTAGTATTAATTGTCAGACACTATTCACCGGGCACTGTTCATCGGGTACTGGTTGCTGGGCACTGTTCATCGGGCACTGGTTGCCGGGCACTATTCATCGGGCACTGGTTGCCAGGCACTGTTCATCGGGCACTGGCTGCCAGGCACTATCTACTAGGCACTTACTGCTGAGCACCTGCCATTGGGTACCTGGCACCTACTATCGGGCACTGGGCACTGGGCACCTATCATCAGGCATGCGACCTGGCACTGGACATGCAACTGGACACCGGGCATGTCACCGGGCACTGGGCATATAATTGGGCACTGGGCACCATGGCGAGCACCTGCCACCGGACACCTACCACTAGACACTGGCTGCTGGGCACTATTCATTGAGCACTTGCTACTAGGTATGTCCATGGCCCATTAAGTACTTTAATCTGAACAGTGTTCTAGCTAGAGACATACTATATCCATGATACTATGCTGGCCAGAAATTTATTCTAATCAGAATAGTGCACCAGCCAGATATATGCTATATCCAAAATACTATACTAGCTGGATATATATTTTAACAAGAGCAGTGCTCAGGCCAGCCACATGCTATATCCAGAATACTGCACCAGCCGGGCATTTAATTTGAGCAGAGGTGTGGGCCAGCTGGACATCTATTGTAGTAAGTATAGTGGACTGGCCGGGTGTATAGTCATGGCTTGAGATTTTGAGCTAGAGCACAGCATACATATTCTCTAATGCTATATCGAGTCTGGGCATATGCTACTAGCTCGAGTATATAGTCACTGTATACCTAGCCGGGCACATCAGTGCCTATACTACTCAAAATCATTGCTAGCACCTCCTAGCTGGGCTGCAACTCAATCTAATATTCTTACTTCTTCAATAGCATTCTCTATACTGCCTTAGACTACCTGCAGGACCTGTTAAGCAGCCTATGGTTTAATGCAATAATGCTGCCTTCAGCTCAGGCATATGCTACTCATAGTCCGGGCACAGTAGTGCCCATACTACCCAAACTCATCTCTAGAACTCCCCGGCCATGCCATAATTCAAGCTAATAATGTTACTCCAGCCGGAGCACAAAAGTGCTTATAGAGCCCAGAACTTATTTTAGTAGTCCTCTGGCCGGGCCATGATATAGGCCCATAATATTACTCCAGCCCGGGCATGGAAGTGCCCGTAGCTAGCATCACCAGCCAGACCACCTATGTGCCCGAAACCATGTACCCGGCCGGGCCCGGGTAGTCCACTATAGTGGGGTTTAGTCAATCCGGTGACCACTATAGTGGGAATGTTTACTGAATGGGCTCGCACCGCTTGGTCCCCGGCGATATACTGACATTACCCTGCTTTCCAATCTGAAGACTCCATTCCACGCACTATTCCTAACTACACTGCTACCTAACCCTGAAACTCGCTCTCAGGCCATTCCAGTCGTGCAAGTGGCGGGCCGTGCTAAGCAGTGCATCAAGTCTAGACTCGGAGGCGCGCCCATGAGTAGTTTGGGAGGAGGTATGCGGTGAGAATTTACCCAGGTGCGCCCAACAGTTTAACATCGTGTGCGCGACATGGAAGTGCTCACCAGCAGGGTTGTGTCAGCGATGCTATCACCGAGTCCGAGTACTCCAGCCACGCGTAGCGCAAGATGGTTGAATGCAGTCTTATGGCAGGTATGTACTATCCCACATGGTGCTTAGACTGTTAATAATGATATTTGCTCACCCTGTGGTCCTCCGAAGATCGTTCCCAGCTGGGACCGCACACTGCGGAGTCACCGAGATGAAGATCACATCCGCTGCGTTGTACAAAGTTCAAACTGAGTCTTTTCGCGGAGGCAGTCGCATACGGATCCGAGCGTGGGGAAGGTCGCACTCGGCCGACTCGAGCTCGTGGCGTGGGTGTCGGTTGCGCACGTTAGTATTATCTCAATGCTCTCTGGCCGTTCGCGACTCACCGCTCCCAGCCGGGATGGAGCAGCTTGCGGTGTCACCAGCATGGAGATCGCGCGCCCACTGCGCCGTATGAAGCAAGTCCTTCCGCGCAGACCCTCCGACATTCGCAACGGAGCGCTGGCTGTACTGCCGAGATGCTTCCCGGACTGACCGACTTCGCGCGCGGTCTCGTTGCTGAGTCCGGCTCGAACTCTCGAGCATCGTCTCCGTTGCGGGTCATCGACTCGCCTCAAGAAAATTGCGGCTGCGTTGGCCTCCCGACTGTGATTGTGACACGTCAATGTCAAGGAGATGGACGGCTGCATGGTAAGTAGTGATCCTTGGTCGTTCGCAGCTCATCACCCTCAGCCGGGACGGAGCAGCTCGCGGACTGCACGCCCGCTGCGTCGTTGTTTCGGGGCGGACACTGGAAACACTCGCTGGGAACATATGCCGCTCGAGTTAGCTTCGGGAGCAGTGTCCCGATTGTCGTGGCACGTCAGTGTCGGGGAAGTGGATGGTTGCATGGTAAGCACCGTGCTCAGTGTCCTCCGGTTATTCGCGACTCATCGCTCTCAGCTGGGAGGGGATGTACTGTAGACCAGTCACCACGGAGCTACCGGCGAGACGAAGACGGCGCGCTCACCACGCCATATAAAGCACGTCGCCGTGCAGAACCCGCCGAACGTTCATTCGCACACGGAGGCCGAGGAGCGCTGGGAAGGTATGTGCGGCCGAGACGTGTCCCGGGATGTCGCAGACTGACCGAGTTTGCGGTGCTCGTCAGTCCGACGCGCAAGCACCGTCTCCGGTCGCAGCGTCCTCGTCTCGAGAAGATTGTGGCTGCGCAGGATGTTCGTACGCACCACAAACTAGTGACTTTCGAGACGGCACTGCAGGAAAGCGGAGTACATACCTCGGGGCTTCCGAATTCTTCACGGCGCGTTTTCGAGCTGGCGGCGAGAGGGAGTGTTCGGGGTGGAAGGCGGGGCAGATTTTTGTCGTCAAATAGGATAGAAGCGTACCTGTATTGCACCGAGCGGCGAGAACGCAAACCGCGGTGGTGGCGCAGACTCGGAGCAGCTGTCGTCCCCTTAGACGCCCATCCTCGCACGCACACGAAGTCCTCACCGTCTGCAAGTTCTCCTACCCATTCCTACCCAGCCCCAGCTTTCCTACCCAGAGCACAGACTGAGGCAAGTGATCGATCCGGAAGATTCGTGCCCCACGATCTGCGCCCCGCCCCCTCCGTGCAACGAAATATATTCCCGCCGCTACGTACACGCGCCCGTGCTGACCCCGCCGCCGCCGCCGTCGAAGGCCCATCTCGTCCCCCGCCCGGCCACCCTTCTGCTTCTTCTTCTTGCTCACCTTCGGGCCGTCCTTCTTCTGCAGCTTGCCGTACAGCGTCGCGATGTTCTTGTCGATCGCGTCTCGACTGTCCACGTACTCCTGGTACGCCAGACGGTCCTCCGCGATCGCCGCCAGCCGCGCCCGACGTGCCTTGTTCGTCGCGAGGACGGTCCGCAGCTCGCGCTGTGCGTGACGCAGGGCGGTCGCGATCGGGTCGTCGACAGCTTCCGAGTAGTCCGGCTACAACGGGAGGCGCACGGTCAAACCAGCCGTAGCAGAATATTAAACAACAAAACGTACAATATCTTCCAGCAGACCATGGTGCCGCATCACCACCTTCATCCGCTCCTCCAGGTCCGCCACGTTCAGCTTGTCACGCGCCGCCGCTGCCGCTGCCCCGTTCGTACCTGGTCGGCCCTCCATCGCCTCCTCCGCCGCCTTCACCCCCTTCCACTCCGTCACGTCGTGCATCGGGATAAGCGCGCTCACCACCCGCTCTGTCAGAGGCCCATGTCCGCGCTCCTCCGTCACCAGGTCTGGCTCGGCGAGTGTAGATGGTTCCCACTTCGGCAGCACGTTCGACGGGCCAGCGTGCGACCCCGCGCGCATAGCCGCCGTACCCGGTAGTGGCCCGCCATACTGTGCGACGTCTTCCTCTTCCCAGACAGCCGAGTAGTGTCGCGCGAGCTTCGGCATGATAAACGGCTCGACCTCGTCCGCGGTGTATTGCAAGAAGCCGATATCCTCCTCCTTGATGGGTCGTAGCCACGGTTCTATGCTCGTGTAGAACGTGGTCACCTGCACTTGGCTCGGTTGTTTGCTCTTGCTGAAGTCTTCCATCACCTCCGTCGGCTTACTCGGTCCGGCCACTGGTCGTGGCGCCACAGGTGGCCGAGCAGATAGCAATGGCACTGACGCGGGGAGGTCGAAAGCGGGAGCATTCGAAGGCTGATGTGACACACGTGTTTAGAACTCATTGCAGCTCGCACGCTTCGGAGCACTGACCTTGGTGAATGCCAAGGACGTGGACGGGTACTTGTTAGGCTTCGGTAGCGGCGGAGGATGTGGGTGCGTGTGCGCCGGGAGTGGCGAAGGTTTCCGTGTCTTGGGAGGTTCTGCCGGCCATTGAACACGGCAAACATGCACCGCTGACTTCGACTGACGCACCTGGTTCGATGTCACTCGAGTCCTCCCGCTTCCGCTTCTTCTTCTTGTTCTTCTTCAGCTCCTCCGCGAGGCTAGGACGGGATGGTTGCGGCGTGGGCATCGGAGGTACAGGAATGGAGGAAGGGCGCGTTCTTAGAGGCTGGGACAGTGGCTGGGCAGACGCCCTGCTCTCGTCCCCGTTGATGGACGGCGTGACAGCTATGCATAGGATTTGGAAGGCGCAATCAACAGTGGATGACGAAAGGCGATCGGTGGGGTGGCAGTAGCAAGCCGAGGTGAAAGCCGCATGACAATCCAAGGCGAAAGCGCCATCGACCAGTCAACCGTCGCCACAGAGATAGCGGTCAGAATAAACGGTTATACCCGTACAAGACGAGAGTCATAGGTGGCGTTGTCAGCCAATACAACGAGGGGGCCAAACGAGGAGAAGCAAGAAGGATAGCGGCCGAGCGGGGAGCCAGAACGTGGGAGGACAGACATACCAGAACGGCGAACGCGTCCAAACGAGGCACGGAGCACGAATGCGAGTGCAAAGCGCCACAGGATGGCGAAATGCGATGTGCACGCGTATATTGAGGTGCCGCGAGGAGAACGCATGTGGTTAAAGGAACGCGCGACGCGGAGAGCACCGGGATGAACGCAAGATGGAAAGGAACAAAACGGTGAGTAAACGCGCGATGAATGTGGATGATGTCACGCACAAGCACGCTCCCTCTCCGCCTTCTGCAAGGCCTTCGCTTTGCCCTTCTCCTTCTCCTTGAGACGTCGCATGGACTCCTCGATTGTCCGGAAGTCATCTCCTGCCTTCTTGGCGAATTCGAGGCTCTTGACTTTGAACGCGGTGAGCTCTGCGTGTAGTATTTCGAGTTCATCCGTGGGTGGGACCGTGTCTGTGGGGTTGTTGAAGAGAGCGGAGCTGATTGAAGGAAGTGCGGCGTATGAGGAGACTGCAGACGACATGACGCAGTTGAGGTCTCCAAGCCGCTAGAATCGGGCGTCGGCTACGTTCCCGAGCTGCCTCAGACCAGACCAGGCAGCAGCGGCGAGATAAAGCACGGCGAGCGGAGGTTGTGGGGGAAGGTGGATGAGCACCGTCGCGAGCAGATCCAAGTGTGCAGACGCCCATGCTGAGCCTGCAGGCGTCTGTTACAACGGATGACGTATTAGGCAGGAGTTTCCCATGTGCATTAATGCGGTGCCTGCAGTCCCCGCACTCCTCTCAACGCGTCCGGGCCGTGGCTGGCTCCCTCTCCTCGCTCGCTGTGGACCTGTCTCTCGCTGCTTTCCATCCCTTCCTTTCCCGATCGCGCCCCCAATCCGACCTCGTTTTCGCTGCAAATCCCCGCCTTTCGACACGCTCCTCGCACCGTTCCTCGCCCGTTCTCAGCTCGAATCTCCGCTCAGCTCAAGCTCCCATCCGCATCAACACTCGTTCGGACGATGTAGTACGCCGTACGCAACTCGTCCGGGCTGCGCCTTTCCGAACGCTTTGCGACTGGAAGACGACGTCGTTCTTTCGACCGTCCTCGCTGTTTCCCTGTGTCCGCCAGTGCCAATTGATCAGCCCGCAACCGTCTCCTTCCGCCGTCCCGCACCTCACTTCGTTGCCCGCTCGGGGCTCGACGCCGCCATGCAGTCCTTCCCCTCCCTCTCCCCTCTAGTGCCGACCATCCTCTCCGCCGCTGCTGCAGAGGATGTCGCTCGACTGCGCGTGCACATCGTCTCACGGCACTTTCCCATCGTTTGCAGCCTCCTCGTCCCCAGCAGTCTCCGGCGAGCACGTCGACCACCCCGGCCGTCTGGCCCGTCTTCCCCTCTCACTCTCAACTATGCGAAGGGCATTCTCATCGCCCGGCCTCCGTCCACTACGCCGACGCGTCCCTGTATCGCCGCTCACCCCCCAGCATCTCAACAACGGCCTTCAACATCGCTGCCGCGTGCGAATGAGTCCGGCGATTATCAGGCATGCCCTCCTCGTGGCTTCTCGATGCAGGGCGCTTCGCTTCCCCACCCCCATCGTCCCCGCTCTCAGACGGTCCCAGGACACGCCGAACCGTCATCTTCCGGAGCGACACGTACCGAGAGCACCACGCACTAATGATCCCATAGGTGAGCACACCGATACGCCTCGTTCCGCCGTGACTGAGCCCTCTAACGTCGCCAACAGGTTCGTAGCTAACGGTTTCGTGAGCTCCCGAACGAAGCCGGCGCCCAGGAGCGGCGACAACTGCAGGTACGCGGACGCGAAGATCCTGATGCAGCCCTGTCACTTACGTTCCGGCTCACAGCTCGCTTGTCTGAACTCCCGGATGCCCCAAAGAGCACCGATATGGGGCCGTTCCGCCGCGAAAATGGACGGACATGACGCGCACCCGGCCCCAGTAGGCAATCACGCCGCACGACGAGGCCGACGACACGAATCCCGGCCCTGACGTCCAAGGTAGGTACCGAAATCGCTCCCACCTCGCGATGCAGAACTCATCCGCAGTCCTCATGCAGTGCGCAGACAGCAACGGACGCCCCCGCAACAAGCTATGACGGTTTCGCGGCGGTCGGCGATGGTTTGTGAACGGCGGGTCCACGGCGGTTCCATTGGTGCCCCAGCCGAAACCTCTGGTGCGCCATCCGAGCCAGGAAATGGGCTCCGGGGCACGTACTCGATCGACGGGACAGGTCGCGCAACGTGCGTGACACGTCGACGCGTGGAATGGAGGGGGCAAGGCTCCCGGCGCCAAGACGATCGGCAACACACGGCCGCCCGAGTTCTCTCGGATGTGTTCGATATGTGGAAACGGTAGCGGGCACACCGTTGTGCCGGTTTGCACCGTTTTCGCGGCCATCCGGGGAGTTTGAAAATCGGGTCCAAAAGCGCGATTTCATGGACGTCAGACAAGACGTCGCCGTCGCACACGATGGAGCGTGTGCAGCGCCGGGAGAACGCTCCGGAGAGCAACGTAGGACACTAACGACACGTCTGCGAGGCTGGGCAGCCCTCCCGACGACTTCTGGAAATAGGTGCTACCCGGCGGCGACGATGATACCGCAACACAACGGCATCTCTGCAGGCTCGGGACGGCGGCAGCGCGCTCGGAGCACCAACTTCGACACTCACGAACGCGAACTCGTCGGGTCGGCTATGGCCTCATGAAGTCTCGACGTCAACGAGGCCGGACCGATCACCTCGTCCGCGCCATTCACCCCCGGCCGAACCAACGGTCTCCGTGCCCAGATCCACGCCTTCCAGCTCATCTCACGAGCCGGCGGGATCTCGTCTAGCACCATCCCAGCTGGGAGGATGCGCTTACTGACATTTCTATCGTAGATTCCCAGCTCGTCGGCGGACGCCAGGTCCCAGATCGCCTTCGAGGCGGCGTGCCGAACGCAGGAGCGGGCACAGCGGTGCGATACCCGGTAGCAAGGACAGCGAACGCAACGCCGTGCGCGCCCCGCGAGTGGGAGATGCGCGTTTCGAGCCGATCTCTCAAGCGCGGACCGTCCTTGGTCGACATACGTCCCGGCCGCGACAACGGCGAGGACGTTCTCCCGGCCAGGAACTGGCGTGCATCGCCCGAACGAACGACGAACCGACTTATGCGGGCGCGGTGAGACCGCCCGCGTCGTCTCGGCACGCTCGTGTAGCTTACTGTACGAGCGTGTACGTAACTAACCTCCAATATATTTTTGAGTCCTCAGCGCCCCATCCCTGTCCCTGTGCGAGACGACGGCGGGATCGGTCGTAGGCGATAGGCGCATTGACAGCCTCGCAAACTTGAACGGCAGAGCAGAAGCTGCGTTAGTACGTGTTTCCCCCGTGCGAGAACAGCCGAGACTGACCTGTGTATCGTCCATTTCCAGGTCTTGTTGGTGCTCCGTGGTCCTGTCGGGATCAAGAGCACACTGGTTAGAACAGCGACGGGCACGGCGAGGACACGTACCGTGCGAGAGCGCGGCCGTCCGGGACCAGGGTGCACGGACGTCACGGCCACGTTCTGACGAGACGTAACGGCGGCTGGTCTGGACGAGTGGCCAAGTAAGTTACGCGAGCGGGTGGCGGCTGTCGACGTAAACGTACATTGACGGTTAGTTTGCAGATTCGTGTCTTCCCCGCTTGCGCACACGCCGGGCGATCCGCGCGCGTTCGTTCGTAAGCTGGGGCTACAATGGAGCCGTGTCTGGACCGCCGATGGACGTAAGTAATCCGTTATGTACGTGTACGGGCTCGGCTCACGCACCTCGCTTTCTGCAGACGTTGCGCCAGCGGGGCAATTCCGATACTCGCACGCTGGCTAATCGACCGGATCTCGCTAGGTGTGGCACGGTCGCGTGTCCCGGATGGGAGCGTCGCAGCTGTGATGACGTCTGCGGGGTCGTAGGATCCGGGTCCCGTCCCTCGCCGTCCAGGCGACGCGTCGACGTCTACTTACTGCCCGGAACCGCACGGGTAATCCGAAGACGGATGCCTTGGCGGGCGGATGGATCAGGCGGTGCCCTGTGACGACGACAGCGCGGGATTCACGTACCACGAAATGACGCATCGTCGCAAAGGCTCTCCTGCAACGGCGACCTGGGTTGGTGGGTTGCGCGTCAGGTACAGGTATACCTAGAAATGGTACCTACTTACCGAGAGCTTGGGGGAGAGGACCGGGGATCAAACCGCGACCTCGGCGACCTGGGGATTCAGGTGAGTACATACTCGTCGGGGAGCAGATAGCAAGGCAGAAGACCGCACTAATGACTCGGATTGGTACATGAAGTAGGTTTGTGTGCAGACAGGAGCGAGATATGGGAGAGAGGGACGTTAGACGATGTGTTCGACTGTCGAAGAACACAGAGTATTTGTACCTTGCAGAGTGGCCCGTGCACCGTCCGTGCGTGCGAGTTTCGTCTCTCGGCGTGTACTATTCCCGTCGGGTATGCACCAGAGGTAGACGATAGTCGGGCATGTCAGAACCATTGCCAATCGGCTGACGCCATGGGAGGATTGCCTGACGGCGGGATAACTTGGCGTACGGGTGGTGAGTCGGGACTGGGAAGATAGGAAGCCTACATGTACGAAGGGCTGGACTCGCTTCGGAATATGATGGGCGCTCCGTGTGTATTCTTGGAAAGGCGTGCCGATTCTGGCTCAACTTTTTGGATGTGGGGCAGGAGGATCCGAGAATGCGATCACAAGGTATCCGCACCGCCGTTTGTTCATTGGGATCCTCCATGTTGCAGATCATGACCGGTATCCCATGGGCTCACATCCAGTATGCCCTTGCATACGTTATTTCCCTATGACCAGTGCTCCTTTCCCAAGCGGCGGTCTCATGCATAATATGTTTGTGGATCAAATGGCTAAACTGAGCTTGCTCCGAAACATATCGACGAGAACTTGGACTTCAAATTCACACAGGGTCTGATTTTTCGGATCATCATGATTCATGATTACGCGCATCATCAGATGCGCTGCTTTGGGATGATCCCTGCTTGAACATCGATGGACTTGACCCTTGAAAGTTTGAAGGATATTAAATGCACTGGACAGGCCCCCGGTGCTGCAACAATGATATATTTCTTGCAGGCTTTGCACTGGCGGACAGCTGTACTACCCTGAGAGATACCACTCCATACACTACTAGCTGGGAGACTTGCAACTTGAAGTCGTAAATAGGACCATATCGGCATCTGGCATCTGGAATGGCACAATGGTGGAAATATGATTTGCAGTACGTAGATCCGGCCTTTGGCGGGCCAAGCAAAGAGAGACGAGTCCGACGTGTTGAACCGGCATCGGAAGTTGAGCCGAAGACGTAAGAGACTGCAGGCCTGCTCGAGACACCCTCGTCACCAAAATCACACTAAGCGAATGATGCCAAGGAGCAGTCTGCATGGTACGATGAGCAAATACACAGACCGTATATTACCCGCAGGTCCCGACGACAGCACTGTTTGGTCCCCCGGCGCCGATATACTGGATATTACCCTGCTTTCCGATCTGAACACTCCATTCTGCACACTATTCCTAACTAGTACACTGCTACCTAACCCTGCAACTCGTTGTCAGGCCATTCTAGTCGTGCAAGTGGCGGGGCCATGCTAAGTAGTGCATCAAGTCTAGACTCGGAGACGCGGCCCATGAGTAGTTTGGGAGGAGGTATGCGGTGAGAATTTACCCAGGTGCGTCCAATAGTTTAACATTGTGTGTGCGACATGGAAGTGCTCACCAGCAGGGTTGTGTCAGCGATGCTATCACCGAGTCCGAGTACTCCAGCCACGTGTAGCGCAAGATGGTTGAATGCAGTCTTATGGCAGGTATGTACTATCCCACATGGTGCTTAGACTGTTAATAATGATATTTGCTCACCCTGTGGTCCTCCGAAGATCATTCCCAGCTGGGACCGGCACGCTGCGGAGTCGCCGAGATGAAGATCACATCCACTGCGTTGTACAAAGTTCAAACCGAGTCTTTTCGCGCAGAAGCGGGAGGCATTCGCGTACAGATCTGGAGCGCGGGCCGGCTCAAGCTCAGACTCGGGTGGCGTGGGGTTCGGTTGCGGCACGTTAGTCCATTTACACATGGTGGGTGTTATCTCAACACACTCTGGCCGTTCGCGACTCACCGCTCCCAGCTGGGACGGAGCAGCTTGCGGTGTCAGCATGGAGATCGTGAACCCACTGCGCCGTTCCTTCCGCGCAGACCCTCCGACGCTCGCAACGGAGCGCTGGCTGTACTGCCGAGATGATTCCCGGACTGATCGACTTTGCGGTGCTTGTTGCTCCGGCTCTAACTCGTCTCCGGTTGCGGGGTCCTCGAGAGTCCTCGTCTCAAGGAATTGCGGCTGCAGCTGGCCTCCCGACCGTGGTTTCCGGTCGTGACACGTCGATGTCCAGGAGATGGACGGTTGCATGGTAAGCACAGTGCTCAATATCATCCGGTTATTCGCAACTCATCGCTCCCAGCTGGGAGGGGATGAAGACTGCAGAGCTACCGAGACGAAGACAGCGCGCCTGGCACCGCACCGTATAAAGCAAGTCGCGTGCAGAGCCCGCCGAACGTTCACTTCGCACACGGAGGCCCGAGGAGTGCTGCCGCCGAGACGTGTCCCGGGATGTCGCAGACTGACCGAGTTTGCGGTGCTCGTTAGCCCGACGCGCAGCACAGTGATCAATATCCTCCGGTTATTCGCAACTCATCGCTCCCAGCTGGGAGGGGATGAAGACCGCGGGGCTACCGAGACGAAGACAGCGCGCCTGGCACCGCACCGTATAAAGCAAGTCGCCGTGCAGAGCCCGCTGACGTTCACTTCGCACACGGAGGCCGAGGAGCGCTGCCGCCGAGACGTGTCCCGGGATGTCGCAGACTGACCGAGTTTGCGGTGCTCGTTAGCCCGACGCGCAAGCACTGTCTCCGGTCGCAGCGGCCTCGTGTGCAGGATGTTCGTACACACCACAAACTAGCGAGTCTCGAGACGGCACTGCAGGAAAGCAAAGTACATACCTCGGGGCTTCTGAGTTCTTCACGGCGCGTTTTCGAGCTGGCGGCGAGATGGTGTGTTCGGGGTGGAAGGCGGGGCAGATTTTTGTCGTTACGTAGAATAGAAGCATACCTGTATTGCACCGAGCGGCGAGAACGCAAACCGCGGTGGTGGCGCAGTAGTCCGCTTAGACGCCCATCCTCGCGCGCACACAAAGTCTGCACCAAAATGTCAGTTCTCCTACCCATTCCCACCCAGCTTTCCCACCCAGCTTTTCTCCTCAGTTCTCCTACCCAGCCCCAACTTTTCTCCCCAGAGCACAGACCGAGGCAAGTGATCGATCCGGAAGATTCGTGCCCACGATCTGCACCCCGCCCCCTCCGTGCAACGAAATATATTCCCGCGGCTACGTACACGCCCGCCCGCCCGCCGTCGAAGGTCGCCCGGCCCTTGCCTTTCAAGCCCGTTGTCCGTGAATGCACGCCGTTCGCCCGCCTTCGAGGATATGCGCTCCAGCTCCACACGGACCTCCTCGTCGATACCCTCGTAGATGCTCTCCGCCGGAAAGCCCACGATCCGCCCGGCCTGCATGCGCTCCTTCTCTTCGAAGACCCCGCCGACGATGTCCACCCAGTTCCGCCGCGTACGCACGAGGTCGGAAAGCTGGTCCGGTATATGTAGCTGGCTGTGCTCGTCTGGGCTGAGTCCAAGCGCGGCAGGACATGGAGGGAGGGCGGCCATCCCGGTGAGCCCCGAGGTGCCGTTGAGGCCTGGCGGTGGGTCGCCCTTCTGCTTCTTCTTCTTGCTCACCTTCGGGCCGTCCTTCTTCTGCAGCTTGCCGTACAGCGTCGCGATGTTCTTGTCGATCGCGTCTCGACTGTCCACGTACTCCTGGTACGCCAGACGGTCCTCCGCGATCGCCGCCAGCCGCGCCCGACGTGCCTTGTTCGTCGCGAGGACGGTCCGCAGCTCCCGCTGTGCGTGACGCAGGGCGGTCGCGATCGGGTCGTCCACAGCTTCCGAGTAGTCCGGCTACAACGGGAGGCGCGCAGTGAGACTAATCGCCAAGTATGACAATAAACAAGATGACTTACGATGTCCTCCAGCAAGCCATGGTGCCGCATCACCACCTTCATCCGCTCCTCCAGGTCCGCCACGTTCAGCTTGTCACGCGCCGCCGCTGCCGCTGCCCCGTTCGTACCTGGTCGGCCCTCCATCGCCTCCTCCGCCGCCTTCACCCCCTTCCACTCCGTCACGTCGTGCATCGGGATAAGCGCGCTCACCACCCGCTCTGTCAGAGGCCCATGGCCGCGCTCCTCCGTCACCAGGTCTGGCTCCGCGAGTGTGGATGGCTCCCACTTCGGCAGCACGTTCGACGGGCCAGCGTGCGAGCTCGCGCGCATCGCTGCCGTACCCGGCAGTGGCCCGCCATACTGTGCGATGTCCTCCTCTTCCCAGACAGCCGAGTAGTGTCGCGCGAGCTTCGGCATGATAAACGGCTCGACCTCGTCCGCGGTGTATTGCAAGAAGCCGATATCCTCCTCCTTGATGGGTCGTAGCCACGGTTCTATGCTCGTGTAGAACGTGGTCACCTGCACTTGGCTAGGTTGTTTGCTCTTGCTGAAGTCTTCCATCACCTCCGTCGGCTTACTCGGTCCGGCCACTGGTCGTGGCGCCACAGGTGGCCGAGCAGATAGTAATGGCACCGACGCGGGGAGGTCGAAAGCGGGAGCATTCGAAGGCTGGTGTGACACACGTGTTTAGAACTCATTGCAGCTCGCACGCTTCGGAGCACTGACCTTGGTGAATGCCAAGGACGTGGACGGGTACTTGTTAGGCTTCGGTAGCGGCGGAGGATGTGGGTGCGTGTGCGCCGGGAGTGGCGAAGGTTTCCGCGTCTTGGGAGGCTCTGCCGGCCATTGAACACGGCAAACATGCACCGCTGACTTCGACTGACGCACCTGGTTCGATATCACTCGAGTCCTCCCGCTTCCGCTTCTTCTTCTTGTTCTTCTTCAACTCCTCCGCAAGACTAGGACGGGATGGTTGCGGCGTGGGCATCGGAGGTACAGGAATGGAGGAAGGGCGCGTTCTTAGAGGCTGGGACAGTGGCTGGGCAGACGCCCTGCTCTCGTCCCCGTTGATGGACGGCGTGACAGCTATGCATAGGATTTGGAACGCGCAATCAACAGTGGATGACGAAAGGCGATCGGTGGGGTGCCAGTGGCAAGCCGAGGTGAAAGCCGCATGACAATCCAAGCCGAAAGCGCCATCGACCAGTCAACCGTCGCCACAGAGATAGCGGTCAGAATAAACGGTGATACCCGTACAAGACGAGAGTCATAGGTGGCGTTGTTAGCCAATACAACGAGGGGGCCAAACGAGAAGAAGCAAGAAGGATAGCGGCCGAGCGGGGAGCAAGAGCGTGGGACGACAGACATACCAGAACGGCGAACGCGTCCAAACGAGGCACGGAGCACGAATGCGAGTGCGATGCGCCACAGGATGGCGAAATGCGATGTGCACGCGTATATTGAGGTGCCGCGAGGAGAACGCATGTGGTTAACGGAACGCGCGACGCGGAGAGCACCGGGTGAACGCAAGATGCAAAGGAACAAAAACGGTGAGTAAACGCGCGATGAATGTGGATGATGTCACGCACAAGCACGCTCCCTCTCCGCCTTCTGTAAGGCCTTCGCTTTGCCCTTCTCCTTCTCCTTGAGACGTCGCATGGACTCCTCAATTGTCCGGAAGTCATCTCCTGCCTTCTTGGCGAATTCGAGGCTCTTGACTTTGAACGCGGTGAGCTCTGCGTGTAGTATTTCGAGTTCATCCGTGGGTGGGACCGTGTCTGTGGGGTTGTTGAAGAGAGCGGAGCTGATTGAAGGAAGTGCGGCGTATGAGGAGACTGCAGACGACATGACGCAGTTGAGGTCTCCAAGCCGTTAAAATCGGGCGTCGGCAACGTTCCCGAGCTGCCTCAGACCAGACCAGGCAGCAGCGGCGAGATAAAGCACGGCGAGCGGAGGTTGTGGGGGATGGTGGATGAGCACCGTCGCGAGCAGATCCAAGTGTGTAGACGCCCATGCTGAGCCTGCAGGCGTCTGTTACAACGGATGACGTATTAGGCAGGAGTTTCCCATGTGCATTGCGGTGCCTGCAGTCCCCGCACCAGCAAATGCCTCATTCCTCGCCCTCATTCTCATTCTCGACGCGTCCGGGCCGTGGCTGGCTTTTCTCGCTCGCTGTCGGCCTGTCTCTCGCTGCTTTCCATCCCTTCGTTTCCCGATCGCGCCCCCAATCCGACCTCGTTTTCGCTGCAAATCCCCGCCTTTCGACACGCTCCTCGCACCGTTCCTCGCCCGTTCTCAGCTCGAATCTCCGCTCAGCTCAAGCTCCCATCCGCATCAACACTCGTTCGGACGACATAGTACGTCGTACACAACTCGTCCGGGCTGCGCCTTTCCGAACGCTTTGCGACTGGAAGACGACGTCGTTCTTTCGACCGTCCTCGCTGTTTCCCTGTGTCCGCCAGTGCCAATTGATCAGCCCGCAACCGTCTCCTTCCGCCGTCCCGCACCTCACTTCGTTGCCCGCTCGGGGCTCGACGCCGCCATGCAGTCCTTCCCCTCCCTCTCCCCTCTAGTGCCGACCATCCTCTCTACCGCTGCTGCAGAGGATGTCGCTCGACTGCGCGTGCACATCGTCTCACGGCACTTTCCCATCGTTTGCAGCCTCCTCGTCCCCAGCAGTCTCCGGCGAGGACGTCGACCACCCCGGCCGTCTGGCCCGTCTTCCCCTCTCACTCTCAACTATGCGAAGGGCATTCTCATCGCCCGGCCTCCGTCCACTGCGCCGACGCGTCCCTGTATCGCCGCTCACCCCCCAGCATCTCAACAACGGCCTTCAACATCGCTGCCGCGTGCGAATGAGTCCGGCGATTATCAGGCATGCCCTCCTCGTGGCTTCTCGATGCACGGCGCTTCGCTTCCCCACCCCCATCGTCCCCGCTCTCAGACGGTCCCAGGACACGCCGAACCGTCATCTTCCGGAGCGACACGTACCGAGAGCACCACGCACTAATGATCCCATAGGTGAGCACACCGATACGCCTCGTTCCGCCGTGACTGAGCCCTCTAACGTCGCCAACAGGTTCGTAGCTAACGGTTTCGTGAGCTCCCGAACGAAGCCGGCGCCCAGGAGCGGCGACAACTGCAGGTACGCGGACGCGAAGATCCTGATGCAGCCCTGTCACTTACGTTCCGGCTCACAGCTCGCTTGTATGAACTCCCGGATGCCCCAAAGAGCACCGATATGGGGCCGTTCCGCCGCGAAAATGGACGGACATGACGCGCACCCGGCCCCAGTAGGCAATCACGTCGCACGACGAGGCCGACGACACGAATCCCGGCCCTGACGTCCAAGGTAGGTACCAAAATTGCTCCCACCTCGCAATGCAAAGCTCATCCGCAGTCCTCATGCAGTGCGCATGCATCTACGAAAGGCCCCGCAAGAAGCCAGGGCGGTTTCGCGGCGGTCGGCGATGGTTTGTGACGGCGGGTCCACGGCGGTTCCATTGGTGCCCCAGCCGAAACCTCATTGGTGCGCCGTCCGAGCCAGGAAATGGGCTCCGGGGCACGTACGCGATCGACGGGACAGGTCGCGCAACGTGCGTGACACGTCGACGCGTGGAATGGAGGGGGCAAGGCTCCCGGCGCCAAGACGACCGACGACCCACGGCCGCCCGAGCCCTCCCGGACGTGCTCGACATGTGGAAACGGTAGCGGGCACACCGCTGCACCGGCCTGGATCGGTTTTGCGACCATCCGGGGAGTTTGAAAAACGGGCCCAAAAGCGCGATTTCATGGACGGCGAACAAGATGTCGCCATTGTCCACGACAGAGCGCGTGCAGTGCCGGGAGAAGGCTCCGGAAGGCGACGTGGGACACAGACGAGTCGTCTGTGAGGCTAGGCAGCCCTCCCGACGACTTCTGGAAATAGGTGCTACCCGGCGGCGACGACGATCCAACGGCATCTCTGCCGGCTCGGGACGGCGGCAGCGCGCTCGAAGCACCGACTTCGACACTCACGAAGGCGAGCTCGTCGGGTCGGCTATGGCCCCATGGAGTCTCGACTTCGACGAGCCCAGACCGATCGCCTCGTCCGCGCTGTTCACCCCCGGCCGAACCAACGGTCTCCGTGCCCAGATCCACGCCTTCAAGCTCATCTCACGAGCCGGCGGGACCTCGTCTGGCACCGTCCCAGCTGGGAGGATGCGCTTACTGACATCTCTATTGCAGATTCCCAGCCGGTCGGCGGACGTCAAGTCCCCAGCGAGGCGGCGAGCCGAACGCAGGGATGGGCATAGCGGTGCGATCCCCGGCAGCAAGGACAGCGAACGCAATGCCGTGCACGGCCCGCGAGTGGGAGATGCGCGTTTCGAGCCGATCTCTCAAGCGCGGACCGTCACTGGTCGACGTACACCCCGGCCGCGACAACGGCGAGGACGTTCTCCCAGCCGGAGACCTGGCGTGCATCGCCCGAACGAACGACGAAGCGACTTATGCGGGCGCGGTGAGACCGCCAGCGTCGTCTCGGCACGCTCGTGTAGCTTACTGTACGAGCGTGTACGTAACTAACTTCGAATATATTTTTGAGTCCTCAGCGCCCCGTCCCTGTTTCTGTACGAGACGACGGCGGGATCGGTCGTAGGTGATAGGCGCATTGGCAGCCTCGCAAACTTGAACGCAGAGCAGAAGCTGCGTTAGTACGTGTTTCCCCCGTGCGAGAACAGTCGAGACTGACCTGTGTATCGTCCATTTCCAGGTCTTGATGGTGCTCTGTGGTCCTGTCGGGACGAAGAGCACACTGGTTAGAACAGTGACGGGCACGGCGAGGACACGTACCGTGCGAGAGCGCGGCCGTCCGGGACCAGGGTGCACGGACGTTACGGCCACGTTCTGACGAGACGTAACGGCGGCTGGTCTGGACGAGTGGCCAAGTAAGTTAGTTACGCGAGCGGGTGGCGGCTGTCGACGTAAACGTACATTGATCGTTAGTTTGCAGGTTCTTGTCTTCCCCGCTTGCGCACACGCCGGGCGATCCGCGCGCGTTCGTTCGTAAGCTGGGGCTACAATGGAGCCGTGTCTGGACCGCCGATGGACGTAAGTAATCCGTTATGTACGTGTACGGGCTCGGCTCACGCACCTCGCTTTCTGCAGACGTTGCGCAAGCGGGGCAATTCCGATACTCGCACGCTGGCTAATCGACCGGATCTCGCTAGGTGTGTCATGGTCGCGTGTCCCGGATGGGAGCGTCGTAGCTGCGATGACGTCTGAGGGGTCGTACGATCCGGGTCCCGTCCCTCGCCGTCCAGGCGACGCGTCGACGTCTACTTACTGCCCGGAACCGCACGGGTAATCCGAAGACGGATGCCTTGGCGGGCGGATGGATCAGGCAGTGCCCTGTGACGACGATAGCGCGGGATTCACGTACCACGAATTGACGCGTCGTGACTCGTCGCAAAGCCTCCCCTGCAACGGCGACCTGGGTTGGTGGGTTGCGCGTCAGGTACAGGTATACCTACAAATGGTACCTACTTACCGAGAGCTTGGAGGAGGGGACCGGGGATCAAACCGCGACCTCGGCGACCTGGGGATTCAGGTGAGTACATACTCGTCGGGGAGCAGATAGCAAGGCAGAAGACCGCACTAATGGCTCGGATTGGTGCGTGAAGTAGGTTTATGTGCAGACAGGAGCGAGGTATGGGAGAGAGGGATGTTAGACGATGTGTTCGACTGTCGAAGAACAGAGAGTATTTGTACCTTGCAGAGTGGCCCGTGCACCGTCCGTGCGTGCGAGTTTCGTCTCTCGGCGTGTACTATTCCCGTCGGATATGCACCAGAGGTAGACGATAGTCGGGCATGTCAGAACCATTGCCAATCGGCTGACGCCATGGGAGGATTGCCTGACGGCGGGATAACTTGGCGTACGGGTGGTGAGTCGGGACTGGGAAGATAGGAAGCCTCCAAGTACGAAGGCTGGACTCGCTTCGGAATATGATGGGCGCTCCGTGCGTATTCTTGGAAGGGCGTGCCGATTCTGGCTCAACTTTTTGGATGTGGGGGCAGGAGGATCCGAGAATGCGATCACAAGGTATCCGCACCGCCGTTTGTTCATTGGGATCCTCCATGTTGCAGATCATGACCGGTATCCCATGGGCTCACTGTCACATCTAGTATGCCCTTGCATACTTTATTTCCCTATGACCAGTGCTCCTTTCCCAAGCGGCGGTCTCATGCATAATACATTTGTGGATCAAATGGCTAAACTGAGCTTGCTCCAAAACTTGACGAGAACTTGGACTTCAAATTCACACAGGGTCTCATTTTTCGGATCATCATGATTCATGATTACGCGCATCATCAGATGCGCTGCTTTGGGATAATCCCTGCTTGAACATCCATCGATGGACTTGACCCTTGAAAGTCTGAAGGATATTAAATGCACTGGACAGGCCCCTGCTGCAACAATGATATATTTCTTGCAGGCTTTGCACTGGCGGACAGCTGTACTACCCTGAGAGATATCACTCCATACACTACCAGCTGGGAGACTTGTAACTTGAAGTCGTAAATGGGACTATATCAGCATCTGGAACGGCACAATGGTGGAAATATGATTTGCAGTACGTTGATCCAGCCTTTGGCGGGCCAAGCAAAGAGAGACATGTTGAACTGGCATCGGAAGTTGAGCCGAAGACGTAAGAGACTGCAGGCCTGCTCGAGACACCCTCGTCACCAAGATCACACTAAGCGAATGATGCCAAGGAGCAGTCTGCATGGTACGATGAGCAAATACACAGACCATATATTATCCGCGGGTCCCGACGACAGCACTGTTTGGTCCCCCGGCGATATACTGGATGTTACCCTGCTTTCCGATCTGCAGTGAACACTCCATTCCGCACGCTATTCCTAACTACACTGCTACTCAACCCTGCAACTCGTTCTCAGACCTTCCCACTGGTTGTGCAAGTGGCGGGGTCATGTCTAGACTCGGAGCCACGGCCTATGAGTAGTTTGGGAGGAGGTATGCGGTGAGAATTACCCAGGTGTGTCCAACAGTTTCACATCATGTGCGCGATATGGAAGTGCTCACCAGCAGGGTTGTGGCAGCGATGCTATCACCGAGTCGGAGTACTCCAGCCACGTGTAGTGCGGCAGGATGGTTGGATGCAGTCTTATGGCAGGTATGTATCCCACACGGTGCTTAGACTGTTAATAATGATATTTGCTCACCCCGTGGTCCTCCGAAGATCGTTCCCAGCTGGGACCAGCACGCTGCGGAGTCGCCGAGACGAAGATCACATCCGCTGCGTTGTACAAAGTTCAAACCGAGTCTTTTCGCGCAGAAGCGGGAGGCATTCGCGTACAGATCTGGAGCGCGGGCCGGCTCAAGCTCAGACTCGGGTGGCGTGGGGTTCGGTTGCGGCACGTTAGTCCATTTACACATGGTGGGTGTTATCTCAACACACTCTGGCCGTTCGCGACTCACCGCTCCCAGCTGGGACGGAGCATCTTGCGGTGTCAGCATGGAGATCGCGCGCCCACTTCGCCGTATGAAGCAAGTCCTTCCGCGCAGACCCTCCGACATTTGCAACGGAGCGCTGGCTGTACTGCCGAGATGCTTCCCGGACTGACCGACTTTGCGGTGCTCGTTGCTCCGGCTCGAACTTGTCTCCGGTTGCGGGGTCCTCGACTCATTGTCTCAAGGAATTGCGGCTGCGGTTGGCCTCCCGACCGTGGTTTCCGGTCGATGTCCAGGAGATGGACGGTCGCATGGTAAGCACAGTGATCAATATCCTCCGGTTATTCGCAACTCATCGCTCCCAGCTGGGAGGGGATGAAGACCGCGGGGCTACCGAGACGAAGACAGCGCGCCTGGCACCGCACCGTATAAAGCAAGTCGCCGTGCAGAGCCCGCCGACGTTCACTTCGCACACGGAGGCCGAGGAGCGCTGCCGCCGAGACGTGTCCCGGGATGTCGCAGACTGACCGAGTTTGCGGTGCTCGTTAGTCCGACGCGCAAGCACCGTCTCCGGTCGCAGCGGCCTCGTCTCGAGAAAATTGCGGCTGCGCAGGATGTTCGTACGCACCACAAACTAGCGACTTTCGAGACGACGCTGCAGGAAAGCGAAGTACATACCTTGGGGCTTCTGAGTTCTTCACGGCGCATTTCCGAGCTGGCGGCGAGAGGGAGTGTTCGGGGTGGAAGGCGGCGCAGATTTTTGTCGTTAAATAGGATAGAAGCGTACCTGTATTGCACCGAGCGGCGAGAACGCAAACCGCGGTGGTGGCGCAGACTCGGAGCAGTTGTCGTCCGCTTAGACGCCCATCCTCGCACGCACAAGGAGTCCTCACTGTCTGCACCAGAATGTCAGTTCTCCTACCCATTCCCTCCATTCCCACCCAGCTTTTCTCCCCAGAGCACAGACTGAGGCAAGTGATCGATCCGGAAGATTCGTGCCCCACGATCTGCGCCCCGCCCCCTCCGTGCAACGAAATATATTTCCCGCGGCTACGTACACGCCTGCGCGCCCGCCGTCGAAGGTCGCCCGGCCCTTGCCTTTCAAGCCCGTTGTCCGCGAATGCACGCCGTTCGCCCGCCTTCGAGGATATGCGCTCCAGCTCCACACGGACCTCCTCGTCGATACCCTCGTAGATGCTCTCCGCCGGAAAGCCCACGATCCGCCCGGCCTGCATGCGCTCCTTCTCTTCGAAGACCCCGCCGACGATGTCCACCCAGTTCCGCCGCGTACCCACAAGATCGGAAAGCTGCTCCGGTACATGTAGCTGGCTGTGCTCGTCCGGGCTCAACCCCAGCGCGGCAGGACATGGAGGGAGAGCGGCCATCCCGGTGAGCCCCGAGGTGCCGTTGAGGCCTGGCGGTGGGTCGCCCTTCTGCTTCTTCTTCTTGCTCACCTTCGGGCCGTCCTTCTTCTGCAGCTTGCTGTACAGCGTCGCGATGTTCTTGTCGATCGCGTCTCGACTGTCCACGTACTCCTGGTACCCCAGACGGTCCTCCGCGATCGCCGCCAGCCGCGCCCGACGTGCCTTGTTCGTCGCGAGGACGGTCCGCAGCTCGCGCTGTGCGTGCCGCAGGGCGGTCGCGATCGGGTCGTCTACAGCTTCCGAGTAGTCCGGCTACGACGTGAGGCACACGGTCAAACCAGCCGTAGCAGAATATGAAACAAGATGACTTACGATGTCCTCCAGCAGACCATGGTGCCGCATCACCACCTTCATCCGCTCCTCCAGGTCCGCCACGTTCAGCTTGTCACGCGCCGCCGCTGCCGCCGCGCCGTTCGTACCTGGTCGGCCCTCCATCGCCTCCTCCGCCGCCTTCACGCCCTTCCACTCCGTCACGTCGTGCATCGGGATAAGCGCGCTCACCACCCGCTCTGTTAGAGGCCCATGTCCGCGCTCCTCCGTCACCAGGTCCGGCTCGGCGAGTGTGGATGGCTCCCACTTCGGGAGCACGTTCGACGGGCCAGCGTGCGACCCCGCGCGCATCGCTGCCGTACCCGGTAGTGGCCCGCCATACTGTGCGACGTCTTCCTCTTCCCAGACAGCCGAGTAGTGTCGCGCGAGCTTCGGCATGATAAACGGCTCGACCTCGTCCGCGGTGTATTGCAAAAAGCCGATATCCTCCTCCTTGATGGGTCGTAGCCACGGTTCTATGCTCATGTAGAACGTGGTCACCTGCACTTGGCTCGGTTGTTTGCTCTTGCTGAAGTCTTCCATCACCTCCGTCGGCTTACTCGGTCCGGCCACTGGTCGTGGCGCCACAGGTGGCCGAGCAGATAGTAATGGCACCGACGCGGGGAGGTCGAAAGCGGGAGCATTCGAAGGCTGATGTGACACACGTGTTTAGAACTCATTGCTGCTCGCACGCTTCGGAGCACTGACCTTGGTGAATGCCAAGGACGTGGACGGGTACTTGTTAGGCTTCGGTAGCGGCGGAGGATGTGGGTGCGTGTGCGCCGGGAGTGGCGAAGGTTTCCGCGTCTTGGGAGGCTCTGCCGGCCATTGAACACGGCAAACATGCACCGCTGACTTCGACTGACGCACCTGGTTCGATATCACTCGAGTCCTCCCGCTTCCGCTTCTTCTTCTTGTTCTTCTTCAGCTCCTTCGCGAGGCTAGGACGGGATGGTTGCGGCGTGGGCATCGGAGGTACAGGAATGGAGGAAGGGCGCGTTCTTAGAGGCTGGGACAGTGGCTGGGCAGACGCCCTGCTCTCGTCCCCGTTGATGGACGGCGTGACAGCTATGCATAGGATTTGGAAGGCGCAATCAACAGTGGATGACGAAAGGCGATCGGTGGGGTGCCAGTGGCAAGCCGAGGTGAAAGCCGCATGACAATCCAAGGCGAAAGCACCATCGACCAGTCAACCGTCGCCACAGAGATAGCGGTCAGAATAAACGGTTATACCCGTACAAGACGAGAGTCATAGGTGGCGTTGTCAGCCAATACAACGAGGGGGCCAAACGAGAAGAAGCAAGAAGGATAGCGGCCGAGCGGGGAGCCAGAGCGTGGGACGATAGACATACCAGAACGGCGAACGCGTCCA
Organism: Ganoderma leucocontextum; assembly: GCA_020736865.1. NCBI lineage: Eukaryota > Fungi > Basidiomycota > Agaricomycetes > Polyporales > Polyporaceae > Ganoderma > Ganoderma leucocontextum. The sequence continues at coordinate 689,120 of JAHKGY010000013.1, read as the reverse complement.
AACGAGGCACGGAGCACGAATGCGAGTGCGATGCGCCACAGGATGGCGAAATGCGATGTGCACGCGTATATTGGGGTGCCGCGAGGAGAACGCATGTGGTTAACGGAACGCGCGACGCGGAGAGCACCGGGTGAACGCAAGATGCAAAGGAACAAAAACGGTGAGTAAACGCGCGATGAATGTGGACGATTTCACGCACAAGCACGCTCCCTCTCCGCCTTCTGTAAGGCCTTCGCTTTGCCCTTCTCCTTCTCCTTGAGACGTCGCATGGACTCCTCGATTGTCCGGAAGTCATCTCCTGCCTTCTTGGCGAATTCGAGGCTCTTGACTTTGAACGCGGTGAGCTCTGCGTGTAGTATTTCGAGTTCATCCGTGGGTGGGACCGTGTCTGTGGGGTTGTTGAAGAGAGCGGAGCTGATCGAAGGAAGTGCGGCGTATGAGGAGACTGCAGACGACATGACGCAGTTGAGGTCTCCAAGCCGCTAAACTCGGGCGTCGGCAACGTTCCCGAGCTGCCTCAGACCAGACCAGGCAGCAGCGGCGAGATAAAGCACGGCGAGCGGAGGTTGTGGGGGATGGTGGATGAGCACCGTCGCGAGCAGATCCAAGTGTGTAGACGCCCATGCTGAGCCTGCAGGCGTCTGTTACAACGGATGACGTATTAGGCAGGAGTTTCCCATGGGTGTGTATTGCGGTGCCTGCAGTCCCCGCACCAGCAAATGCCTCATTCCTCGCCCTCATTCTCACGAAAACATACCTTGTCTGTCGGCCAGCCTCATGTCCATGGCGCACCTGGACTCAAGGCAGCCTCTCTTGTTCGGCGCCGACAAGGAGTCTCGGGCGGATCTGTCTACGGACTCCATCGAAATGTCTAGTCTCGACGAAATTCCAGTCACTCCTCGTCGGGACGCCTATGGACCAACGCCCTATGGCTCGGACGGTAACGACTCGGATGAAGACTCGGATGTTGAGGATCGTGGCGACCAAGCCCTACTTGGTTCACGTTCACGCTCCCGTGGACGAGGACGGACAGAGGAGCTTCCTCCGGACACTCTCAGTCAAGTTAAACGGATTGTGCTTGAGGTACGTGACCAATGCCTTTCAGGTGGTCTCCCCGCATTCATTTGTGCACGTTTTGTTAGACTGCACCTACATTACTACTGACCACTGTTGGTCTATTATTCACCGGAGAGATTCTGGAATCGGTTTCGGTGAGTCCCGTCGTAAATGCGTCCTCCAGCCAGCCGTGCGATTCATCACGGTCAAACATAGCATTGGAATGCTATGACTCGAATAGACGAGTTGATCATGCTCATTCCCGTTGTTCTCAACCTGAAAGGAAACCTCGAAATGAACCTGTCGGCACGCCTTGGTACCTCTGCCAACATGGGTGACCTCGACATCCCGGAGAAGCGCCGTTCCATCATCCTTGGCAATCTCACCCTCCTACAAGTCCAGGCTACCGTTGTCTCCTTTTTCGCCGCTATCGTCGCCTTCTTCATGAGCAAGATCGTCCCCAACGCGCCCAACTTCGAAACTGCCACCGTCCCAGGTGCAGAGAGCGACATTATTTCACGATTCATCACCCGAGGTTTGCACAAGGCGAAACCCCACCGCCCGGTCATCCCACCGCCACATTCAGGCTCGGCGGAGTAAGTACTATCCAGTCCGGGTTGTCTCAAGCTTACGTAGTGGATCATCACTAGATTTATCATGGTCGCTTCCTCCGCTATGTGTGCAGCATGTCTATCAAGCGTGCTCCTCGGCTCGTTCATGTGCGGACTAGTGGTCTTGTGCCGGAATTTCGGTCTTGATCCAGGTACGCACTATGCATTCCTCGAGTCGCCATGTTCCTGGGTTGACGTGACTCCTGTTTCAGACAACATTGCACCGCCTATAGCGGCATGTCTTGGAGACCTAGTCACCCTCTCGTTGCTCGGCCTTATTTCCGAGGCTCACCTTGGCATTCTCGGAACTCCCATTCCTCTCATCCTCGTAATTTCCCTGACCATTGCGGCGGTTGGTTGGGCAGTCGTTACGAACCGGAACGAGCATGTGCGACATCTGCTTACCGAGGGCTGGCCACCTCTCTTCCTGGCTGTGGCTATCAGCACCGGGACTGGTATCGTACTCGACTCGTTCGTGGAGCGATATACCGGCTTCGCCCTTCTCGCGGTAGTTATTGCCGGTACGTCTCCCGCACGCTGCTTCATCCTGCGCGCTGATGCTCATTTTGCCGTAGGATTGCCCGGAGGAGTCAGCGCGATCTTTGTGTCACGCCTCTCCACTGCTCTTCACGCTACGACCACGAAGATGTCCTCTGCGGTGGCTTCAGTGACGAATCTCCAAGAGAAGCACTACCCCAAACCCCGCCTCGTCATGCTCACCCTCATCGTTGTCAGCATACCTGTCGAGGTCATCTTCCTTGCCTGCGTGATTGGCTTTGGCTGGATACATCTCCCGTTCCTCTTCATAGCACTCAAAGTCATGTTTTTCCTCGTGGCTGTACGTGCCGTCCCGGTCTCTGCTACGAAAATGCCCAACTGACCTCTCTGTGCCAGATCACCATCTCTCTCGTCGTCGCTCAACTCACAACCACGCTTCTTTGGAAGTGGCATCTGGATCCAGACATGTACGCTCTGCCCTGCCAGTCTGCCCTCACCGATCTTGTCGGCCAGCTGTTGCTGGTCGCGTGTTACGAAGTCGCCTCGTTGTTGGGCGTTAAGGTAGCTCTTAAGCACAGGCACAAGGGCGTCTAGTCGCCCCTCATCCTCGCGCCTCTTGCCATTGTCGGCAGTATACCACATCCACATTCGCAGTTAGAATTTTTGGCGTAATTTATTCCCTTCCGATTTTCTTGGACTACCACCTCGCTCGCCTGCTCTTGGACAGGGAATTGTTCCCAATGCACTCGCTGTCTTTTGGACTGTGCTGCTTACCTGTTATTGTGGACTGGAAGCCTCCAGTGGGAGACTACAAGTCGATTGACGAGTGCTCCATTGGTGCACTGACTCAATGGGTCGTCAAGCAGACAGGTGATATATCCGCGGCTACAACCTCAATGCTTATTACAGAAGTCTAAGCGGAATAAATACGAGAAAATCCAGTCCTGGGCATGCTTGTGGGTAAGTTGAGCAGCCCGGGTGCAAGCTGGCATGCAAAGGCCACATACCCGATAGGAATAGCAGAGCAATATACCAAAGCAACTTGACAATGACGCGCCTCCTTCATGCTCAAACGTCCAGCGGCTCGGGGTCGATGTCCATGCTCGCATCGTCCGCCGGCGGCGTCCCATCTGTATCCCGGTCTTCCTTGTCCTCGTCCTTCTCGGCCGCTGCTGCAGCCGCCGCCTTAGCACCTCTCCCGCGACCGCGACCCCTTCCTCGGCCTCGTCCTCGGCCTCTCGGGCGAGGAGGGCTCGGCTCCTCCGAGCTGGAGGATTCTTCGTCCCCGTTAGTCGACTCTGGCGCGGCAGGGGCCGCACTTGGCCGACCACGACCACGACCGCGCCCCCGCCTTCCCCCACGAGCCCTTCTACCACTCGTCGCGCCACGCCCACGCCCCGAGGTTGAGACGGATGCGGAAGGAGGTGGGGAGTCCTCGGGCTCCGTCGCCACGCCGTCGTTGTCCTTGTCGCCGTCAAAGAACTCGTTCCGCACGACCGAGCGGTCCTCGCGGCCCTCGCCCGCACGCCCCGTGCCCATCTCCTCGTCCCTCTCGTCGCGCGAGCGCTCCTCGTCCAGGAGCCACGCGCCGAGGTCGGGCGGGATCTCCTGCATCTGGACGCTCGGCGCGCCCTGGAGGTAGCGGAGCTTGTTGCGGACGGCGACGGTGATGCGCTGGAGGGACGACGCCGTGTTCTGGTTCTCGACGCGGCCGGTGAGCGGCGGGTGGAGCTTCCACTTCGTCTCGCGGAAGAAGGAGTCGTAGATGGTGACAGGGAGCTCGTCCGGGACGGACGCGCCGACGAGCACGGACGTCTCGTACGTCCAGCAGCGCGAGACGTTCTTGATCGTGTACCCGCCGCCGCCGACCACGAGCAGCGGCACGTTGAACTTGCGCACGAAGTTGACGCACTCGCCGTGCGCGGCGATCGAGAGGTTGAAGGCGCCCAGGCGGTCGCAGCCGAGCGAGTCCGCGCCACATTGGAGGACGATGGCGGTCGGGCGGAAGGCTATGACAGTGTCGTCGATGACGGTCTTGAAGACGGTGAGGTACATGTCGTCGTCGATACCGTCTTTGAGGGGGACGTTGAGGGTGAAATGCTTCCCGAGTCCCGTCCCGTTATCGTCAAGTTTGCCAGTACCGGGGAAGAAATCGCCTGTGTACTTGTGGAAAGAGACCGTCATGACACGGTCCGTGTGGTAGAAGGCGAACTCGACGCCGTCTCCGTGGTGGATGTCGATGTCGATGTATAGGACCCGTGGGTGGTATCTGCAGAATTCAAAGTGACAAAGCATTGAGCCAGTCGTTTTCGATGAGTGACGCAAGAAATTTCTACCGAAGCAACTCGAGAATCGCGAGAACGATGTCGTTAACGTAACAGAAGCCGCTGGCTTCTGCCTTCTTCGCGTGGTGGAGACCGCCGCTCCAGTTGATGGCAATATCGGTGGTTCCAGCACAGAGCTTCCGCGCAGCAGCCAAAGAAGCCCCAGCATACATTTTGCAGAAGTCGTACATGTCGGCGAATATTGGACAATCTTCGACGCAGTTGAATCTGTCAATCATGGACTTCATATCGGATTGGTTGTGAGGGGTCACTCTGCGGAAGGGTTAGTTGCGGTTCGTTGCTACAGCTCCGGACATACTTTGACAGAAAGTCGATGTAATCGTGCTCATGATATGCTTCGAGCTCCGCTTGCGTGGCAGGCCTTGGACAGTAGATATTGTGTATCTGTTTATCCAAGCCGTACCCCAACACGAGAGCATTCGTCAATGTAAGTCGATGTGGCTTCATTGGATGATGTTCCTGAGGTCAGAATGTGTGGCTCTATTAGTAATTCGATGCGGATTTTGTCTTTTTCGTACCCCATAGTGCTGTGCGCCGACGCCTTTTGGATAGTAGTAGGACACGATCGGACGAGAATGTGGCTGTAAATTAGCGAGGTCAGTAACAATGGAGTGGTTGAAATCATCGGCCAACCCTACATTTACTCGTTCAGTTATAGGCTCTGCAGCTCCATGAGGGCCTCTGTCGTCAAAATATGGCGAGGCGGAGAACGTAAGGGAGGTGGCTTGAGACGAGCGAACCATGCCTAATGCTGCGCTGTCCCCGCAAGACTATTACTAATAGCAAAAGCAGGCTGTTCACAAAGCGTTCCTTTGACGGTTATAGCCCTCGAGGAGTGTAATGAAAGCCTTGTGAGAGTGGTTGTAGCGGTGATGCTCCCCTGTTGGTACTTTGTTAGTAACGGTGGTGAACTGTGTCGTAAAAATATAAAACCAATCTCCACTATTTATTCAGGTAATATATACTCACTTTTCACCGACTCTGAGTGGGAACGAACGATGGTTGTGGTTTTTGTGCGGTTGAGAGATATCGGGAGGAGTGTTGAATGCATGACCGAGTTGGAAGTTTGGCGGGCCTTTGCGAGGCTGCTTAGGTAAGCTTCTGGATTTGGATACCCCGCTTTCCCCCCCCTAGCGTCTCCCTTCCGACTTACTCCCCGTCCACCACGTCCTGCTCGCCATCTTCCACGTCGTTCTCGCCGTCTCTGTACCGGTCAACGAGACATGAAAATCAACTGTGTTCCTCTTTATCTTTTCCTTGGTCTTACTCTGGTACCGGCGGCCTTATCGTCTTCTGGAGACCGAGCAGACGAATTCAGAAGTTGCGTCGCTGCTTGTCAAACTCGAACATGCGAGAGTTCATCACCACCGCCCCTGTCACTCGCCTTGCGACTCACTCGATGGACATGTGTTGACGATTGCAAGTATCAGTGTATGCATCTCATCACCGATCAAGCAATACAACACGGGAGGCCAGTCCAACAGTACTACGGGAAATGGCCGTTTTGGCGGTTTGCTGGCATGCAAGAGCCCGCCTCCATCCTCTTCTCCGTTTGCAATTTCCTTGTACACTGGGGAGGCGCACGCAAAATTCAGGCCAGGGTTCCGGATGCCCATCCGATGAAGAAGTACTATATCATATTCGCGTTCGTCAGCATGAACGCCTGGGTCTGGTCGTCAGTCTTCCACACGCGAGGTCGGCTCCTTTACTTGGCTCTGGAGAAAATAAGAACTAAAGGGCCACATCTGGTATGTAGATCTACCCTTTACTGAGAAGCTGGATTACTTCTCTGCTGCACTCGCCATCCTCTACGCCCTCTACTCCGTCGTCATTCGCCTGTTCCACATCTACCCCGTCGAGAGATACCGCCTGACCACCAGTTCGCCCTCTTCATCCCGGGCCAGTATCCACATGTTGTGGACATCGCTTTGCTCCCTCGCTTTCTTCGGGCATGTCTCATACCTTAGCCTTCTACCCCGCTTTGACTACACATACAACATTATATTCAACCTTGCTGTCGGCATGGCACATAATATCCTTTGGATTTCATACTCGCTGCCACCCTCGCTCTCCTTCATCCGCCGTTATCCGGGACGTCCACGAAGCTACCGACCTCGGCACGCGTACAAACCCGCGCTGTTTTCCCTCGTCACTACCGCCGCGACAGGGCTCGAACTCTTCGACTTCCCACCATGGGCTGGAATCATCGATGCGCACTCCCTGTGGCATCTGGCCACGGCGCCCATTGCGGTGTGCTGGTACGACTTCCTTGTGGACGATGCGTGCGACGATGGATGGAGGCCGGTGAAGCTATAGAGTGACGTGGTGCGTCTTGTGTTTTCCCATTTCCCAAGCTACATCAGTGTGACTTACCGGAGGCATTTATGTTTAACAGCGTTCCCCCAAGTGTTACTCGACGTAGACGTCGATCGTCGTGTACGACGTATGGACAGTAAGCACAGATTCTTTCAAGTCACTTCCTTTGTTCCAGCTGACGTGGTCGGCCGTGGTTCCTCTATCTTGCTCGTCAAGATAGACGACACTAGCCCTCGACTCTGTGTATTACTCTCATATATCGCGCAAGTTTCTGTCCAGTACTTTGCTTCATTGTTGGCACAACGCTGTCCTTGAGACACTCCTGAGGGTGCTTACCTGCCAGGGGATCAAAAGCGTGCTTGCTACTATTTGCTCGTCAGCCAAGGCGGTCCCCTGATCCAGTCAAGCTTGCTGGGATCTGAAAGTTGGGGCTTTGCATAGCTGTGGCCGACTTGGACAGGTACGTATGCGGACGTTTAGACCGCTGGGTTACTCAGCTCAGCGTGCGGCCAGATGCATAAGAGCTCAAATATCCCAGCAATTGAAGCACTAGATATTCGATTTTGGACCAGCCTCCACCATGTCAAACCAGGTGGATGAGAAGCAAGTCAGGTTTAACTTGGTCTTATTTCCAGCTGCATCTTCCACACAGTTATCAAGAGCAATGTTTCCCAGCTGCACAAGATCGCAATCTAATGCCTAAATTGACTCGTCTGCCCAAGAGATCAGCTGCCATCCTTCAAGCTCTTCGACTTGGAGACCGAGTGAGCAGCGCTTCAACAGTGCAGACATTTTCAAGGCTTCCGCATATATTGCCTATGGATTCCTTCGTATCGGACCCGTCTCGGAGGGATGCCTTGATGATTGCGAAGTGTATGTCAGGCGCAAAGGCTCACGAAACCCGCAGTCAAAGCTGAAGTTGTTCCCACCTCTTGGAGTCCATGTGAACCCTATGGACGAGGTGCTCGACGAGCACCTCGCCGAGATCCTGCCAATCGCGAAGGCACTGGACAGGACATTGTTCGCTACAACACCCTGGAGGTACGCTTCCCTCCATCTCACAAACGAAGGCGTAGTAGATGCCGAGGACCGTCCGATAGTACAACAGGACGATGACGTTTTAGCACGTCTTCCATATCACCCCGAAGCCGAACGAGAGGCTGGCCGCGTGTCGAAGTCCCGACGGAGGAACTCGGCGGCGACCCTCGAGAAGATCACGGCGCAACTCTGCCCAGGATCTGGCAGGATGATAAGCGTCTATATTGAGAAAAAAAAACACTTGGTCTATTGGAGCTCGGGTGGAAAAGAGGGTGTATAGGCATGGGCATGAGCAAATCGGATCTTCAACTACATCCGCGTTCTCTCCGAAGTCGTTCCACCAGGAGGAAAGAGACTGCACACAAAAACCTTCATGAAGAGACCTTCTGGCAACCACGTCAATAAGATGGTACTCACCGACGACGTAGTCCAAGCTCTCGATGATCGTCGGATCGCGGTCGACCTCGAGGTAGGGGAATTGCGACATCCGGAGGACGTGCAGCAGCCGCTCCTCCTTGTGATACGCCGCCACCGGTTTGTCCGGGCGGTCGTCCCGCAGCAACTGCATCCCGTCAGCTCCACAGTATAACTTCAGAGCACCACCTAAAGGGTGAACGACACACCTCTAACCGCTTGTTATCAGCGTACCATATATACTTACTGCCGTCTTTACCACGGAACCACGCCTGTCTTTGGGGACGCATCAGCATACACATCACCGCCCAGACTCAGCCAAATGTCTGACATTTCCTCGCCTTCGTCCTTCATCTTGCCCTTCCCCTTCAGATCCTTCCCAGTGTCACTGCCGGTGCATACAGTCCCGCCCCTCTCGTGGCCCTCCTCGAAGTGCAAAAAGTCATGCACGGCCTTGTACTCCCCGCCGCCGTACATGCGCAGCGCCATCGCGCGCTTCGCCTCGTCCTCCCTACCATGCGTGTCCTCGGGAGCGTGCCCGTTGAGCATCTCCGCGACGACGGTGAACTCCTGCGTCTTGACGTCGAGCCGCGTCACGCGCGTGCGGTGGCGCTCCCAGGCGGGCGTGACGACCTCGTAGTAGAGCACGTCGGACGCGTTCGCGAGTACGGCGTTCCGCAGGGACGTCGTCGTGAACACGAGCTTGTGCGTCTTCGCCGCGCCTGTGCCGGACGACCGGATGTGGTAGACGGAGGCCATCAGCATGGAACCGCGAGACGTTAGAAAGATACGACCGAGGAGGGGAGGGAAGAATCGAGATCGAGGCAGAAAACTGGCGAGGAGCAGTCGGCCAGTCAGAAAGAGGGGGCCACGTAGTGGAGCCGGGCACTTTATCGAGTCGGGAGCAAGCACCCAGCCTGTGGATGCGGTGCGGTGCTGACGGACTCTCTAGAGTCACCCCATACGCACCAAACCTACATTGCGTTATGTGAGAACTTGAACGATATCGAAAGGAGACATAAGCCACTAACTCACCGGCTGAATATGTTACCCGAACACGTCGGTGGGAAGCCTACCGTCCGCGTTCTCATCCTGTGTGCTGGACGCGGCGTCTCTCCATGGAAACACACACACGAACGGTGTACCCGCGTCGGTGGGTAATATGTTGCAAATGCATGTATGCTCTAGTCCATTGCTGTGGATGATATGATAATGGTACATTTTGGTTTATGCGTCCACGTCCCATGCAAGTCTAAATGATCAATACACACCGACACCGTTCACTCCCGCTCCCTCCACCCAATCGCCAAAGAGTAGCGAGATACTCTCTCCATTGTGAGTGCGGCGGATGCTCTCTGCGATGGTGTGGCTCACGTCCATCGTGACGAGCTTCGAGCAAGCGGCCTCGTGCTGCTTCTGGGGAACGGTGTTGGTGACCTGTGGCAATAATGCGTGAGATGCGAGAAGATCGGTACCGGACCCATGTACGGCGGGATGTAAATAGCCGGCCGCCGTGTTATGAAAAAAGCTGAGTAAGGCAGACGTACCACAAGCTGCTCAATGGGGAGGCCCTCGATCATCTTCATGTTCGTCTCCGACAGTAGACCTTGCAAATCACACGCCCGATTAGGTATTCAGCGTGCTCAAGAGCATCCAGCGCTACTTACCATGAGAGATCAAGGCATACACCTTCTTCGCACCGTTATCAGCGAGCGAGCGAGCGGCCAGCGCGAGCGTGTTCCCGGTATCTATCATGTCATCGACCAGGATCGCGACCTGCAGGACCATCGGGTCTTTTTAATACGTGATCGGCGGACTAGCCTCGACGCGATGCACACCTTGTCGCGTACATCCCCGACCAGCACCTCCATCTTCTCCGGGCCGCCCGGGTCCCGCTTTCGCTCTCTATGAATCAACGCGAATTCGACTCCGAGCTTGTCCGCGATTGCAGTCACCCTACGTAATACGTCAGCATGACGGCACCCGAACACGAGCATACGGGAGATCGGCGCATATAGCACTCACCGTTTGGCACCTCCCGCATCCGGACTGACGATGATGCTATTCTTCCACCCTTCGATGTTCCTCTTGATGTACGAGATCGTGAGCGGCTCGGAGTAGAGGTTGTCGACGGGGAAGTCGAAGAAGCCCTGGATCTGGCTCGCGTGCAGATCCATGGTGATGACATGATCACAGCCAGCCACTGCGAGCATGTTCGCGACGAGCTTCGCGGTGATCGGGGCGCGCGACTTGTCCTTCTTGTCCATGCGCGCATAGGGGAAGCAGGGGATGACGGCCGTGATACGCCGGGCGGACGCACCCTTGCAGGCGGAGATGAGGATGAGGAGCTCCATGAGGTTGTCGTTCACGTCGGAGCAGCCGGTCTGGATGATGTAAACATCCTCGTCACGGACGGACTCGGTAATTTTGACGTTGATCTCGCCATTGGAAAACTTCTTGACCGTGCAAGGAGTGAGGGGTACGTTGAGTCTGAAAGCGGGATGAATGACTGCCCGCGAGACGGCAGCGCGATCCCATGGAAAGCAGAAGCTCACCGCTCGACCACGGCTTGGGCGAGCCCGGGGTGACTGTTCCCTGTACCTCATGTCAGCTAGGGTAGACACAGATGGCGCTAAGGACCATGACGACGCACCGGTGAGGATCCTGACAGAGTTCCCACGCAACATGGCTTTCCAAGACAATTAGAGCATACGCGAGCTAAGATAGAGTAGAGAGCGGGAGCCAAGAGGGGAGGAGGGCGAGTGGAGGGAGGCGGTCAAGCAAAGTCATAGCAATTCTTGGCGCTCCGCAATTCTCGCAAAGCCCGATGTTTGCTCCGAACAAACAAATCCCCACCCACGTGCGTTGGCATAAGCGTCTAACGGTTCCTGGCCACGCCGCAATTACCCGAAATACACGTGTCACGTACCTGTCTTGTGCCTCGTCCGTATGCCACCAACTGGGGAATCAATAGACATTTCCCTCCACTACGACGGGGGCACACGAATGGTAATGTTTTCTACGACATACTCCGAGTCTGCGTATCCCAGCAGCTGAGGGATGTACGAACTGAAAACAACGCGCCGTCAGCATCGGAACTGTGATCGATGGCAGAACCACAGTACCTTCTCAGCCCCTTCACCCGCTCGATCTGTGCTGAATTATAGTTCGCAAGCCCCCGCCCCACCTCCTCCAGCTCCCACTCCGCACAATCCTCTCCAGCCGCGCGCTCGATGACCACCGTGTCCTCGTCCGGCAGCGCCCTGAACGACAGCGACGGCGTCATCTCCTCGTCCAGCGGCATCATGTGCTCCAGGGTCGATATCGACGAGATGGACGAGCTCAGCGACGCTGCCGCATTGATCTCAGGCGTATTGGGTTCCGTGATCACGTTCCCTTCCGGGTACATCGTTCGTGCCCCGGTGGCTGTCGCACTCTCCGTGTCCGATGAGTCCCCCTGCCGACGCCTTCGGATGACGATGCGCACAGCCTGCCCCGATGCGAACGCACCTCGGACGCCAACAACCCCAGCCGCCAGGAGTCGCCCACCAGACTCGCGCTTCGAAAGGACGTGATGTGCACCGCCGTCGATGATGACGCTCCCAGAAGGGAAAAGCGTGTGGCTCGTCCAAGACTTTAGGTCGCGGAGGGGTATCGCGGAAGGCACAAACGCCGTATGCGGCGGTCTGGCCAGCGAGGTCGCCGTAACACCGGTCGGGATGTTGGCGGTAGAGGCACTGGGAGTGATGGACTCGCTCGATGAAGTCGATGCTGCAATGGGAGTGGGAGTTGGGGAGAGGAGGTGCGGTTCAGGACTTGATCGTCCTGACTGCAGGCCAGTGAGGGGGGTGCTCGCGCCGGACTTGAACTGGGCGTTGTACTCGATGATCTTGAATATGTTCTTCGGGTCCTTGCTTGAGGTGATGACGGTGGTGACTCCCGCTGCCATCGCGATTTCTGCGGCAATGAGCTTGGTCTCCATGCCGCCAGTGCCCAAGTTGGAACCAAGAGTGGTGGTGCTGACTGTTAAAGGGAGTGAATACATTCCCGTCTGAATGCGCGACAGTGAAAGCTTACCTTGTGACCTGATGGTATCTATCGAAGACACGACGTCTATCCGAGCGGCATTGGGGTCTTTTCTAGGGTTGGAGGTATACAATCCGTCGACGTCGGTGAGCAAGAACAGATAGTCTGCATGTAACATGGACGAGGTGATCGCGGATAGTGTGTCGTTGTCGCCGAATTTGATTTCCTAGTCTCAGTCGGTCACGAAAGACACGCATCTCATCGAGCAGTGTACTCACGCTAACGGACACGGTATCATTTTCGTTGACGATGGGGACCACGCCCATCGACAGCAGCTCCTTGAACGTGTTGACAGCGTTCAGATAGCGTGTTCGCTACAGGAAAAGTCAGATGTTGAAATACGGTCCGCGCATACTTCTAGAAGAGAACTCACGTCCGCGATGTCACCGCGCGTAAGCAGTACCTGCGCGATGGGCTGCCCAAGTTGTCCGAATAGGTTATCCCACAACGCGATGAGGCGTCCCTGCCCTATCGCCGCCAACGCCTGATAACCGCATCACGCTCGGACCCCATTCAAACGCATACTCGCGAAGAGAAGGACGACACACCTGCTTTTTCGACAGACTCTTCGGCCGCGACGCGACGTCCATCCGCTTCAAGCCAACCCCAATCGCGCCCGAACTGACGAGCACGACCTTGTGTCCGTGCTGGCGGAGGTCGACGACGGTCTCGACGATGGCCGACAGAGTCGATAGCAGTGGCTGATGCGTCGTCTCGTGCACGATCGACGAGGTCCCTGTACACGCGTTCCGTCAGCCCTTTGCGCATGCACGCCGTCCGAACGAACCCACGTACCGAGCTTGATCACAATCGTCTGCGATGGGGCATGCCGCGGGCGCGCCATGATGGACAGAAACGCTATATGAACCTTGGGCGAGTGTACGTTGGTGGGGGTTTCGTGCTACGCCCAGAGGAGGAGGGACTGAGCTCGAGGAGGGCCGAAGGTCGGATTGACTCATGGCGAAGTGCAAGGAAGCGGGCATAGGCTAACAGACACGAGGCGCCCAGACCCAACGCGGCGCTTCAGGTCACTAAATGTTCTGCCCCATCTCTCGCGAAACCATCGGAGACTATTTGTCGGATTGGACACAGGAGGGTTCGCCCGCAAGTTGTACAAAGAGGATACATGACGTGTACATGGGTATGCAATTGCGGTACAATGGTAACCCATTACTTAGTCGCTCGGTGCTTTGGCGGCCTCCTTCTCGCCTCGGAGGATCTGTTCGACGTTCGCGCCGATCCGCTTGCGCTCTTCCAATGACAGCGTCGGCGCGGTGGAAGAGTACCCAAGCTCTGTGGCAGAGCGGTCAGAACGACTTATCGAATCACGCTCAGAGCACCACACTTACTGAGGCTGGGGTACTGGAGGGGGACTTCGTCACTCTTGACCGGCAGCGTCGACAGGTCCAAGGGAAAAGGTGGACCGAGCCAAGCCTGACGAATCTCGTGGTCCCTAGGTGGTGTGGTTCAGTGGCTGCAGGTGATGCCAAAACTTTGGGAACCCGGCTCACTTCCGCTACAACGCCCAGGCGTATTTAGCAAACATAATCGGGAGGCGGACAAGGCAGACGTACCTCCTCACGAGTCAGAGGATGGATGAGGACACTGTGGGACATGCTCAGCTTGTGGAAGGAATAACGGGGCTACCGACGAACCTCAGGTTGCCCCTGTTCTGAACAAGATACGAGTACACAGACACGAAAGATTCTGCGGGGCACCAGATCTCATATGATCCTGACGGGCGGCGCGTTGAACCCAATAGCACGAGATCTTGGAACAACATAGAACTCACCAACAGGATGCGGTCCAATAGGGTCCGTGTTCACGCGGAAGAGCGGCACGGCAACAAATGCTCCATCGCGCCTCAGACGCAGAACGGCATCACGGAGCTCGAGGGCAGCCTGGTGCTCGTCGGCGTTCCGCTGGTGGAAGTAGATATCTAACAAACGCCCCTGTCATCAGCACAACACGCATGCATATGTGGGCCTCGCACGCACGGAAATGCCATTCTCTGTAAAGGGTTTCCAAAGCAGCTTCAGTCAATCATCCATGTGCAGGTGCCTCCCGAGGAGTCGTGGAATGGCATACTTGATCTCGGACTCGACCACTTCTTTGACGTCCGTGTTCGGTGCCATTTCGACAGCTTTTGTCCAAGGGATTATCGCCACTGCGATAGGGAGTGGTCCTGGAGTGAGGTATATGCGGCCATTTTCAACGATTTTGAGTTCGCGAAGCGAAGGCGGGAAGATCAGCGGGACGCCACGCGATTGCACAGCGTTCTTGCCTCATCTCCTACCACCATGTCCCCGTCGTACGAGGCGCATCCCCCTCTATCCCTTCCACCTATTCGACACTCGTAGTACTGGACTATAGTGCTTTGGCATGCAAAACAGGATCTAGGGTTCCAAGGACGGTCTTCTGACTTTGTTTGGTGTGCGCACACGAGGAATGAGAGCACATTCTGTATGTAGCGGGTACGTTCACTATCCCGCATCTCAAGTTGAGACTCATAGGCTCGTTTTCAATCGGGTTTCTCTGCCATTTTTAGGGGGCCCATACTATTTGCGCATGATCGGTCCCTACGGACGCCGCTCTGTTTATTCTGGCTGGACTGGAACGAAACGTCTGGTCCGCCTCCCGTACCTTGTCTATGGCGCCGCTCCTTCATAACTGGTATTTATTTCGCATCTGCATCCATTCGACCGTCTTTCGTTCTTTGCTTCGCTAGTGTCTGCAAAGCTACGACATGGCCTTGACGGCTGTGGTGCTCTTAGTCAGTCTTGCTGCTCTAGACGCTGTCGCCATGCCTCTTGACTCGAATACTACGACAAAGCTCGCTGTCACCAGTAACACAGTGGTGCCCTCTGCTGTTCTCTCCTCCCCTCAGGGACTGGTGCCTGTGACGATCGTGACTAGCTCGAATGCTGGTGCTTCCGCTTCGACATCTGTGGAAGGTCAAGCAGCCTTGGCACCGTCAACATCCGCTCCAGGAACGTCAACGATTACTGTTACTTCCACGATATACCTGCCCGCCTCTACTGTTACAGCAACAGGCTCCCCACAGACGGTGACCGACACGATCACCATCATACCTCCTCCCACTCCGTCGCCCACGCTTGCCGGGACGTCCACGACGGAATCGGTGCACCCTACGACGTGGTCTGCCCCACCGCAGATGACGGACCTCTCCGCGTTCAAGGTCAAGAACTTCGCCAGCGGCCAAGGCAACATGCGCATCATCGTGAACGACCCTCCCACGGACACGACGGACATGGCCTTCCCATCCCTGCTGCAAGGTGTCGACACAATCGCCGAGACGCTGGCAAAGACGGTCGCCGCGCTCGTCTCCGCCGTCGTGTCCGGGATCATCCCGCCGCCCCCGGAGCACGCGTCCAGCTCGTTCCTGCAGCTGTACTACCCCGCGAACTCGATCAATCCTGCGCAAGAACCCGTCGGCGGCGCCGACTTCTATGCGGCCCCTCTGGACTTCCGCGGCGCGAAGAACGTATCCATGGAGTACAGCGTGTTCTTCCCGTCGGACTTTGACTGGGTCGAGGCTGGGAAGCTCCCGGGTATCTATGGCGGACACGACGGGTGTTCTGGCGGGGACGACGCGACGAGCTGCTTCAGCACTCGGCTCATGTGGCGGGGAGAGGGGGTGGGCGAGCTATACCTGGTGAGTCCTTATCATGTCCGACCTCATTGGCCGGCAAGGAGGCAACTGAACATGGCCTTGACGCAGTATGCCCCCAAAGATAAGCAAACCAGAGCGTTCTGTGCTACTCCGCCGCTATCTGTCTGTGACTCGGACTATGGGCTATCTATCGGGCGCGGCTCTTTCAGGTTCGCTGCTGGGAACTGGACGCATGTCAGGCAGACTGTAACCTTGAACACGCCTGGAATGCAAGACGGCGCCTTCGCGCTCGACGTCAACGGCGTGCGCGTTATCGACCGCACCGACGTGTTCTATCGCGACGTGCCCTCTCTACGCGGTCTGAGCCGAAGAGCGGCAGCTGCCAGCGATTCCAGCACGGAAGTATCCGAACCTCCGCCTTCTATCGGCGTTGCTCGACTCCCTTCTCTTCCTGTCAGGCGAGGCATCTTCCCTGGGGAAGTGGACGTGGATAATGCCGACGCACCTCCGGATATGCCCATGATAGCCGCACGCGACTTCACGCCAGCCTTCGCCCCGTCCTCGCCCCGTCCTCTCCTAGGAAACAGAAACGCCAGCGGCGATCCTCCGGCGCCCGGTCCTGGTGCCGCAATCTCGCCCAGCGTGGCTGCCCCCTCGCCCGGTTTGACGAGTACCATGACGAGCATGGTAACGGTCGTGCCTCCGCCGCAGACGGTGATCGTCGCCCCGACCCACACGAAGACGGCATATGTGGTGGCGATGGAGACCGGGGCCGGTGTCCCGCCAGCGGGGGCCATCGCGATGCAGGCGACGGAGCCCGTCGGGTTCAGCGGGCTGTTTTTCAGGTGCGTTGTTGCTGTACCTTGGGGGTCGTGTATTGCTATGCGAACAGTGCTGATATGATGGTTTTCATTTGCAGCACGTTCTTTGGTGGGCATGAGCGCAAGTACGCGACGCCCAAGGACCAGTTTACTTGGTTCAAGGACTTTGCGATGACGATTAGCGCATAGCCCACCGGCACCTTCATAGTATGCTGAGTACCTGTATTCTGATGCCACAGTTGCCATTCCACACTCGCACTAGACCAGCTGCGGCTGACCGTAACGGCCGTGACACCCGAAGTGCAAGGTTGACAGCGCCATCCTAGCTCGGCCTTCAAGCTCAAGGTTCAAGGTCCTCCCGGAACATACTCTACAGGCTATGTACCCTGCGTCAGTTCCCGACGCAGGCTTGCATTTCAGCGCAAATTGACCATTCATTGGGCATGACGTGGTCGAAGTCAACCCACGCCCCGTCGCCAGGATGACCATTCTTCTACTTCGATGGTCCAGAGTCCAAGTCCAGAGCCAATCCGCAATACATTGCTCGCAAGTTACACGCGCCACAGTGGCGTAAGTTGAAGCACAGCAAGCTGCAGTGCCACCCTTCTTGCTATGACATCAGACGGTTGAGACCTAACGCTCCCATTCCTGGGGGCAGTTCTGGTCATCCTCCCAAATCCCAAGGGGTGGAAGCGGGAATACCGTGCGATGTATCGACCGCACGGTTGGCTTCCGCTGAGCTTTAACTGATAAGTCAAGTCGCGGGAGTGAGAGTGGAGGGTCACCGGACCGGATCGGGAGAAGTTTATGAGTTTGGATCGGGTCGGGCTGCGGCGCTCCACGCGATACGACGTCTGTGACCGCCGATCGAGACTGTCTCTCCTCCTGCTCATTCTCATCCCACTCGCATGGCTGGCTGACGCTCGCCCCCCACTCTCCTTAACTCTCACTCTCCCGCCTTCCCCCCTCCCCCTCTTCCTCCCTCTCGTTCTGTACAGTCTGCATCATCCCGCAACCCCCCGCGGATCTTATTACCTCTTGTGTCTCGCCTGCCCGGATCTTGTATAGCCTGCACCGGTTAATCGTCGTCAACTCCTCCCCAAGCCTCCTTTGTCTCTGACATGCACGAGAGCTGGGCCTACCGCCTGTCGCCATGCCCCTCCGAAAGCTCCTCGACACGCTCATCCCATCTGAGTGTGTACACTGCAGCCTCCTCCGTCTCCTCGCCACCCCCGTCCCCCTCTTCCACGGACAACAAGACGAAGGCGTTCTTTAGCTCCCCATTCGCCGATGACGCTGCGACGCCCCAACCGCCTCCCAATCCCCAATCCCGCACCAGTTCCGGCTCGGTGGGAAGGTCAGACGTGAGTGTCCACCGTTTAGAAGCGAGTGTCGAGGACACGCCGCGGCTTCCGCACGTTCCCCCCTCCCGCACGCTCAACGCCGAATTCTTTGGGGTCGCCCTCCTGCCCACCCCGCCCCCGAGCATCCGTTCGCTCTCGCACTCGAGTGCCGGCTCCCGCGACACGTCCACGTCTCCCCCGCCGCACCGAACCCCCCTACCGCCCCTCTCTCGGTTTTTTCCCTCTCGTGCGCGCTACGGGAGTGAGTCCGAGCATCCCCCGTCTTCGCACGCGACGAACGTGCGCCGGGAGTTCGTCCACCTCGATACGGGCGCCCCGGTCGCAACAGAGGCCCCGGGCCCTTGTCACGTTGGTGAGCAGACGGAGTCCCCGGTGGAGGATCAGCTGGTCCAAACCCCACCCGCTCTGCACCCGCATCCGCCGTCTGCGCATCTCACGCCAACGGCGACTGCACATCCCCCAACACCGCCTCCGTCCGAGCCGGAGCAGATGAAGCTTCAGCCGGGCATCACGCTGTCGAGCTCTTCGCTCGAATTGGAGCTCGTCAAGCCGCTCGGGACGGGTAGCTTTAGCAGCGTATGGCTCGCGCGCGACACAACGGGGCAGCTGAGCGCGCTCGAACTCGTCCGCAAGTCGTCGCTTGCCCGCAGCAAGAGCCTGCGTGGACGGCGGTCGCGCACAATCGACGGTACTCGTCCCACCCGCAAACGCGCCGAGAAGAAGGAGCGAGCGGCAAGCGAAGGGGATGCCGTGCCAGCACCGAAATCTCCCCTGCTCTCGCCCCAAGATCAGATACCCCGGGAGAAGAAGATCGTCGGCCGGCACAAGGGCAAGGGTGGGAGATTGGTCGCGGTGAAGATGACTGAGCGGACGCTGTGTGACTCGAGCTCGCGGTCGCGCGTGAGCTTCGTGCGCGAAGTGGAAGTGCTACGGGTGAGTCTTCCGATTCGATGTCGTCCGTATCGTCCCGCATCCCGCGCCGTATCTGCGCCGCAGAGGCCTATCGTGCAGATAAGCCCTTGCGAGAGCTCGCTGACGCATTTTTACCTCATTTGCGCCGCGGTTCTGGCCCAGATAGTGCGATTGCTAGGGGTTTTTACGCATACATGCTGTGTTGACTGACACTATCTGTTCCAGCATATCTCCCACCCGTCGATAGTGTCGTATTTGCACTCGTTGAGCACACCGACACACCACTGTTTGGTGCTCGAGCACGTAGGCGGCGGAGAGCTTCTTGACTTGGTCGACAACCCCGCGAGCCACGCCCGGCTAGACGAACCACTAGTGAGACGAATATGGGGCGAGCTCTGTCGCGCCGTCGCGTGGATGCACAGCGTCGGGCTCGTCCACCGAGACATCAAGCTCGAAAGTGAGTTTTGCCGTCTCACTTTCGGTCCACGGCTCTAACTCAGCACACTCGCTTACCAGACATCCTGCTTACTACCGACCCCTTTGCGCGCCCGCCGCCATCGCACTCGCTCATCAAGCTGACCGACTTCGGCCTCTCGCGCTTCATCGACCCCGCGCAGCCGCACCTGACAACGCTTTGTGGCTCGGACTCATACGCGGCGCCTGAGCTCGTGATGGGCAAGCCGTACGACGGCCGCCAGACGGACGCGTGGGCGTGCGGCGTCGTCCTTTACGCCCTCGCGACGCGCCGTCTCCCGTTCGACGCTCCCGCGCATTCCCCGTCTCCGCCCGTGGGACCGTTGCGACTCGAGGCCGACTGGGAGGTTCAGCGACGCAGACGCGCAGAACGGAAGACGCTGCTCAACCGCATCGCAGTCGGCTCGTACTCATGGCCCGAGTTTGACGTCACCACGATCGACGGGCCGCCCCGAGTCGCGGGTGTGGCGCTGGCACGGAGCGAGGGGGTGCGACGGATGGTGGGGCGCCTGCTCGTGCGCGATCCGCGGAAACGCGCGCGGGTGGCGGACCTGTGGGTCGACGGGTGGATGCACGAGGACGGTGCGCCGCCCCTACCCGTGCTGCAGGCCGACGATGCTCCCTCAGTCGAGGCGGTGGAGATGGCTGAGATGCCGATCGTCGTGAACGACGTGGATGGGGCTGAGGTCGAGCCGGACGTGGATGCGGACGCAGACGAGGAAGGCGTGCTTGTGGACGGGGAGGACATCGGGCCAGGTCACGTCGTTCGTCAGGAGCATTGATCCTTCCATCCTTGTCCGGGTCCCGCCTGCTTCTGTCTGCGATGCTCGTCACGGTCTGCTGCATACTCTCGCCCTCGCTTTGTTTCCACCTGCGTCCGCCGTCCTCTGCTCTGATAGCGCTGGTCTTTACGTCCACGCCCAACTTAGGCTTCCATCTGTCGCCTGGGTGCCATCCGTCGTCTATCCACCCTCCGGTCGATCGAGTGCCCCGTATTCGATGTTCTGTTGTACATAGAATTTCCGAGGTTCTCTGTGTGTGGCCATTGTTTGTCTGCCTGCATATTATTATTTCCCACTCATGTTGTTTCAGTAAGAGTCCTATCCTATCATCCGGATCACATCACATCCCCATCCTTTCTATCTGGCTACCTCCTCCGGATTCCTACGCCAATCTCATCTGTTCATAATCTTCTCCATAAGTACGTCACCATCACTACAGATATATGTTCGTCCTTGCTCTCCCCTCGGTTCGTGTGCAACATTCCCCAATCGCCAATCGTCGTCACTACAATCACAATCTGCATCGCAATCATCCGAATGGCTATAGTACACCCGCAATCTACATACCGTCCATTTATTACATGCGTGCAATGTTAACGTTGGTCTGTTCAAGTATCATAGTCGCGTCGATGGTTCAAGCGGCAGCTGCCCGTACGTACCTGTACGTCAATCTTACTTACATAGATACCCCGTACGTACAATGTGCGCGCCGTATTGCCGCTACTCTGGGAGCTCGGCTCTGACTTTAACCGCATCCGTCACCGACTTCCTCCTCCCGCGGTCGGGATCTTTATGTGTACGTATACGTCACTGTATGCGGCATCATCATGTTTTCCGGCCACGGGGATGTGTCGCGTTCGAGCCATGGGGGCTCGCGCCGTTGCCTCGGCGAACAGGTTCTCAAGCTCAAGCTCGAGGTTCGCTACGCATACCCCCTTCGATATGCAAGTATCCTCGCGCCTCTCAGATCTGGTGCGTAGCGGGGAAGCTATAAGCTGGAGTACGTATGTAGGAAGTGAAATACTTTCTTCTTCAGACACTGCTTCCGTTAGCTGATGGCCTTTCGGACGCCTAGGAGATCGAAGGCTTCATCTAGCGCGACCGGTTGAGTTACCCAATAAGTATCAGGACTTGCAGCCGCAGGCACTTCCTGTCAACTCGAGGGCACGCAGCATTTCGTATAGGCACTGACCTCACGATCGATCCCCAGCGGGCACTATATGCACAAGCGCAGACGAATATTGACACCGTACACGTACACTACAGGATACAGCTCGAGCACTTCAAAACGTCCCCCGCATAGCGATACAAACCTTAGAATCAACAGCATGAAAGCAAGAGATTAGTACACTGCAATCCGACTTGAATACAAGGTATAGCGTCCTTTCAAGTCCTGTCAATTCAGAGCAAAGAAAGTTCTAGCCGATCTCTACCTGCGGCACTGCCGCTTGGGACGGCGGTTCTCCTCCAGGTCTTCGGAGGGAGGCTCGTTCCGCAGACGTTTCGAACGACGCGGTGCGGCGGCTCTCGGGGGCTTGTTCTCAGCTACGACGAGCTTAACATCTGTCGCTCGAGCCGTCGCCTGCGTCTTCGTCTTTGTCTTCGTGATCGGATTCCTCGGGGCACGCTTCCGCGCGTTTGTCGCCTTCTTCGGCAGCAGGACCGTAAGGACTTCCTCCTCCTCCTCCTTCCTGGAGAGAGTCTCGATCGAGTCCCTCCGCCCAGGCTCGGGCTCGCGCGGCGGCTTCTCCTGCGCCGGCGGCTTCAAGGGCTTACTGCTCTCCAGTCGGTCTCCAGCAAAGTCGTGCTCCGGCCATTCCTCCGCAAGCTTCCTCTCGAACAGCTCCAGGATGGCGCTGTGGTCCGCCAGCTTGCGTGCGAGCAACTTGACGTCAAGCTCTGCGAGGCCCGGGCTTTCCTCCAGGTTCGGGGGATGGTCCATCGGGATGAAGTGCTTCTCGTCCAGAACCGCACCGCCGTGGCCGAAACGTTCGACGAACCTCGCGTGGAACCACGGCAGCAGCTCCTCAAGCAAGGAGTTGAGGGGCGTGTCCGAGTCCACACGCACCGCCTTCCCATTACACGCGTTGGGATTGGGGGGACCGCGGCTGAGGAAGCACAGCTCCTCCCCGTGCGGCGGCATGAACACCCGCGCGTGCTCGAGGGCGTACCGCTTCCACGTCGACACCGCCCACCCGATGCCGTCGACGTAGTCGTGGTCGAAGAAGCCGTCGAGGAAGAGCTGGACGCGCGAGGGGGTGCAGGTGCTGTGCAGGAAGCGCACGGCGCCGTAGAGGAGGACGTAGAAGAACGCCTCGAGCTCGTCCGCGATCTCGAGCGCCCGCGTGCGGTCGTGGATGTACAGGACGGACGCGAACTGCCATGTCATCTGTGCAGCCAGCGGTGGAAGCGGAGGCGGGGGGGCGTAAGTGTCTTACTGTGCGTGTATGATGCTGGGGACGTACCCTACTGTCTGGGCCAGGCCCGCTCAGTTGTTTGTTGGAAGCAGTGGGCAATGGCTGGGCGCTTTCCCAATCGATCAGGATGCCCTCCCACTTCACGATAGGCTTCGCGGTTTTACGTGGCTGGTGGATCTTGGGGACGATCATGAGGTTGCCGAAGGATAGATCGCCGTGAAGTACTCCTACAGATCGCGCAGCCGCCGCGTGTGCTAGAGAGCATGCATACCCGGTGTGGTAAGCATCTCTGGTGATATATAGAAATGCTGAACAGCTTACCGGATACGCAGTCTTTCACGGCCGAAACGAATTGATGACCGCCAAGTATGCGAGAGAGTGGAAGGCAGAACTCCTTCACAACCATCCTATAATGTCGACGACGCGTCAGCTCCACTTTCTCCTCGCCTTCGTCAGGCGTCCCAGCGGCAGAGTCAGGGACCGGGGTCTTCGTGTCCTCCAAGTCGGCATGGCACAAGAGCGTCGGAACGTGCGGCACCCCCGCCGCGTTGAGTTTCCCAAGACAGTCGCCCTCGGATGCCTCGTCAGGTTGCTGGTCGAGTTCCCGCCATGTGTCCTTGAGGAACACGAAGCCCTCCATCCGGCAGTCCACGGCCAAGTACCCGCGCGCGTTCCGCCAGTCGAAGAACTCGCCCTTCTCGCACTTGAGGGGCGCTCCGACGAGAAACTCGTGTGGTGGATCACTGGTATTAGGAGAGGGGACAGAGAGCTTCCAGCGTGGACGCCCGTCTCCGAGGAACGGCGAGCAGACAAGCGTCCGCCTGAACTCCGCCCGCGCGAACTTGAACCCGCGCGCCGGGTCCCCAAGGTCACCTTCAACTACCGTCCCTGGTTCGCAGTCAAAGTCGTTCCCACGCGGCCGCGCTAACCGGTCCATGAGCCCGTGCTCGGGGGACCCAGGCAGGACCGGCGTGGCGGTGGCGTCAAACCCGAGCTGCTCGTCGGACAGCATGGACGCGCGCCAGAACAGGTCCGCGAGCAGGCCGGGCCTATCCGCGCAGTCGACCCACTCGGTCGCGATGACCCCAGCGCGGTCCCAGCGCGTGACGCGGACCGTCGCGTCGTCGCGGACGAGGACGACGTAGAGCGCGGTGAGCTGCTGCAGCGCGAAGTGCCGCTGGACCTGCGCGCAGACGTCCCGCCAGAGCGCCGTGCGGAGCGCGCCTGCCTCCGAAGTCTCGCGCGCGGGGTCGTAGCCCGTGGGGAGGGTGTCGTGCCGCGGGTCGATGTCGCAGAAACGAAAGAGGACGCGTGGGCGGGCCCAGCACGGCCGCGCGTCCTTGAGGGGCTCTATGTAGGCCCAGCCGAAGGCTGTCGGGTCGGAGGAGCAGAGCGTGAGCTTGTGCCTTGGCCATAGTCTGAACTTTTGGACGAGGTCAGCCTGCGCCACCGGGGTGCCAGTGGTGGTTAGGGTGAAGTCAGCACGGTAATTGTGCACAGAATTGTGGCAAATAGCGCGTACCATGCGCCCGGCGCAAGAGCTCGTCCCTTCTTCCAGATTTCTAACCGCTCGATGGAATGCCGGAGATGTGCATTGCCGAGACTTGATCCTGTAGCGAGGCGATTTGGTTGGTGGTTGGGGCCAAAACGTGTCGAGGAACTTTGAGAATGGCATCTCAACGGTGAGCTTGTTAATTTCATCCATGCGCACGTTCGAATGTGGTCTGAAATGGCCAGACCTCCTGAAGATGATAGTGTTGAGGAGAGAGGTGGGTTTGTGGATGTGGCTGGGTTTCAAGGTTCGAGCGCTTGTGGTTACCCACGCCCTGTTCCCATCTTGGCAAGCAACCTAAAACGGGAACACAATGGCTGTGCGTCCGCCCATCGCCTTCGAGACCTTGTGTGGCAGGAATCGCCACGGTCCAACTGGGGTCAGCAGAAATATACTGAAAAGTGCATGGATGTCACCGAACACAATCCCTGGAGTTGGAGATCTGGAGAGATTAGCCGCATTTCATAGCACCCGAAACCATCTTTGACGGATCGAGCGGTACGACCGTAGGAATGCAATTAGTGGTGTCCTTGTGATATCCGCGGCCGAGTCTTCGAAGTAGAGAGCCCCTAGTGATAATGCATCTATAGTCCAGCACGAGTGCGTGGTTGATCCTTGACTTGCAGTCTAAGCTCCTGGTATAAGTACTACAAGCTGTCGGAGAAGACTGATAGACTATACAATGGCGGAATGCCGGCCTGGGATATCATAAAATTAGTAGTACAATCATAGCAGCTACTCAATCACTGGTTCGCCTCTAGATGCTCCTTGTATAGCTTCCATAGCTTGGATATCTTTCTACCCGTGACGTCCTTGAAGACATGTTCACTGTACGCCGCATCCTTCATGCCTTCGTTCAATTCCTGAATGGACCCATCCCCGTACCGACCCTCGATCCAGTCAAGGAAGTACGCGGTCTTCTGATAGCCCCCGTCCCAATCGCCGTCGGCGTCCCTTTTCCAATGGGGGGGCGCGTATCCGGCGTTCAGACGGACCCAGTCTGTATGACGTACATTGTCAGCTCGCTCACAATGGGGTGTAGAGTGTAACGAAAGGAGGACCTGCGATGCCCTCGATGAAACCGCCGGGAGTCTTGCCCTGACCATTGTATTGGTAACAATGGACCATCTCGTGGACGAGGACACCGAGGATTTCGTCTTTAGCGCGTGACTCGGAGTTACGGATGTGATCGAGGGAGAAGTGTATTTCCTTCGTCGTCGGGGAGCCGAAGGTGTGCGCTACTCCAGGCATGGGCCGGAGAACGAGAGTGATCAACTGTACACTGGCCGGACATAATGAGAGAGCGGCGCGGGCAGCCGCCAGAATGCGTCATAGGAACGATGGCGTGACCGAGGGAAGTTGGAGTGCCCGAAGAATGCCGGCACGCGGACGGGTGAAGCGGAAGTAAGACGGAGTATTTGGCGAGTGTGAAGGGTCCAGGACGTACTTCCTTGGGACGGTCTGCTCAGTGTAGAGCCAGGTGCAGACGGTGGTGACGGCATGTCGTAATGCTTCGTCTACACGGATATTATCAAGGAAGATCTTGGCACCAGGATGCGCGAGGTCCTCAATGCGGACGTTGAATGTTGGAATTGGCCATTGCGGCTCTGGGCCAGATGGTGGAGGTGGCATGGACAGAGGATGAGAGTCGGTGCCAGGACGCGCCTGGCAACGGGACCTGTACATGCCTTCTAAATTAGGATGCACATTGACGGCATCTGTCACGCATGGCACCCAGATTGTTGGAACGTTACTCCTGTCACGCTCCTCTCCTCCCCCGAGTCCCCGACCTCTACTAGTCGGACGAGAAGTAGTACCAGAAGTCTACTTTCCAGCACGAACAAGCGATATGGCCATGCTTTCAAGTTCTTTTCGCAGCGGAGACTTCTCCCGCTCGTCCCGCCCACTTCCCGCCAACAGCGTCAAAAACCCTCTTCCCATCCTTCTGACCCATCCACCTGACCCCCTGACTGCTTCGCTTTACGGCCGTCTCGTCCGCCACACCGTATTGAGTACGTGTATGTTCATGCCTCCGTGTTCTCGTCTTCCGAAGTTTCTCCTTTTGCTGTAGCAGGCCGAGAATAAGAAGGTCGCTTCACGATGTGGGTTTTTGACTGGCTCCTCAGCTTCTTGCCTGTCTGGATGGCGCATGGTCTCCGACGTCTCGCTGCGTTTCTCACCGCTATTGCAGTGGGAGCCTCCTCCGTCTCTGGCTATGCATTCCCAGATTGCGTCAACGGCCCTCTCGCCAACAACACCGTCTGCGATACCTCCAAGGATGCCATCACTCGCGCCACTGCCCTCATTGACCTCTGGACGAACGAAGAGCTCACCAACAACACCGTCAATGCTTCCCCGGGTGTTCCTCGGCTAGGCCTTCCCGCGTATAACTGGTGGTCGGAGGCTCTTGTAAGTCGCATTTTTCGACTCGGAGATACGCCCCTCTTATCCCCGTTTATATCTTTTAGCACGGCGTCGCTAACAGCCCTGGGGTCAGCTTCGCATCTTCTGGCAACTTCAGCTATTCCACGTCCTTCCCCCAACCCATCCTTATGGGTGCTGCCTTCGATGACCCCCTCATCCAAGCAGTGGCCACCATTGTGAGCACCGAAGCACGCGCGTTCAACAATGTTGGCCGTGCGGGACTGGACTTCTGGACACCAAACATCAATCGTAAGCACTCTGTCTCTATGACGTCATTCGGTTTATCCGCGGTTAATGCCTTTCGTGCGTCGTCAAGCTTTCAAGGATCCTCGCTGGGGTCGTGGCCAAGAAACTCCGGGAGAAGACCCTTTCCATCTCCAAAACTACGTCTACAACCTCATCGTCGGCCTCCAGGGTGGAGTCGATCCCAAACCTTACTTCAAAATCGTCGCCGACTGCAAACACTTCGCTGCCTACGACCTCGACAATTGGGAGGGTGTCGTCCGCTACGGATTCAACGCGGTGGTCTCGCAGCAGGACCTCTCCGAGTACTACCTCCCGTCGTTCCAGACCTGCGTGCGCGACGCGAAGGTGGCGAGCATCATGTGCTCGTACAACGCCGTGAACGGGATACCGTCGTGTGCCAACAAATTCTTGCTGCAGGACGTCCTTCGGGACTTCTGGGGCTTTGACGGCGACAGATGGGTGACGAGCGACTGCGATGCAGTCTCGAACATATACTCCCCTCACAATTACACAGACGACCCAGCGCAGGGTGCAGCAGACGCTTTGCTGGCGGGCACCGACATCGACTGTGGGACGTTTTCGTCTACTTACCTCCCTGAGGCGCTTGCTCGCGGTCTTGTGAACACCACGGATTTGAAGCGGGCGGCAGTGCGCCAGTACTCCTCTCTCGTCAGGTACGCCGTCTCCGGCTTCTCCCCTAAGCCACAATTGCAGCAATTTACACTTTTACCAATAGGCTCGGATACTTCGACCCGCCCGAATGGCAGCCCTTCCGCCAGCTCGGATGGGCCGACGTCAACACGCCCCAGGCACAGCAGCTCGCGCACACCGCCGCCGTTGAAGGTATAGTCCTGCTCAAAAACGACGGCACGCTCCCGCTCGCCAAGCGCATCCGCAAGCTCGCCCTCATCGGCCCGTGGGCGAACGCGACGACGCTCCTGCAGGGCAACTACTTCGGCAACGCGCCGTTCCTCGTCAGCCCGCTCCTCGGCGCGCAGCAGGCCGGGTTCGAGGTCGAGTACGTGCTCGGGGCGAACGTCACCACGGTGAACGACACGAGTGGGTTCGCGGCGGCCGTCGCTGCGGCAACGAGCGCGGACGCGATCATCTTTGCGGGTGGGCTGGACGAGACGGTCGAGCGCGAGGCGGTAGATAGGCTGAACGTCACCTGGCCCGGGAACCAGCTCGACCTGGTGAAGGAACTCGCGGGTGTGGGCAAGCCGCTGATCGTCGCGCAGTTTGGAGGCGGCCAACTGGACGACTCGGTATTGAAGGCCAATCGCGCGGTACGAAAGATCTTATTGGGCGGGTTGTTCTGTCTGAGTTGTAACTCACCCCGCCGTCAAACAGGTGAACGCGATCATCTGGGGTGGATACCCCGGCCAGAGCGGCGGCGCAGCGCTCTTCGACATCCTCACGGGCGAGGCCGCGCCCGCAGGACGCCTCCCCATCACGCAGTATCCCGCCGCGTACGCAGAGCAGGTGCCCATGACGGACATGACGCTCCGCCCGAGCGCGACGAACCCCGGCCGCACGTACAAGTGGTACACGGGCACGCCCGTGTTCGAGTTCGGCTTCGGGCTGCACTACACGACGTTCTCGTTCGCCTGGGCGTCGAATGTGCACGTTAACACGCCCGCAGCGAGCTACGCGATCGACGACCTCGTCGCGCAGGGGAACACGAGCGCGGCGTTCCTGGACCTCGCGCCGCTCGACACCTTCGCGGTGCGCGTGACGAACACGGGCAAGGTCACGTCCGACTACGTCGCGCTGCTCTTCGCGAGTGGGACGTTCGGGCCCGCGCCGCGCCCGAACAAGCAGCTCGTGTCGTACACGCGCGTGCACGGGCTCGCCCCGGGGAAGAGCGCGGTCGCGGAGCTAACGGTGACGCTCGGCGCGATCGCGCGGGCGGACGAGAGTGGGGCGAAGTGGGTGTATCCCGGGACGTACACGCTCGCGTTGGACACCACTGCGGAGCTGAAGCACACTTTCAGTTTGGTGGGGGAGGCGCGAAAGATCGCGGATTGGCCGAAAGACCCGGGTGCTTGAGTGTGTAGGAGTGCTAGACGGTTTGCGAGGTTCGAAGATTTGGATGTTTGTACGAATGTTGTCTACGAAGAGCTTCGTCTCCGTGTCCATGTCGCGATTGTGCCATGACAAGAGGTAAGTGCCTATGGCTTGATCACACCGCTCAAGTGTCATGCAGCAGAGCATTCGACATCATCAACATATATCAATAACTCGACACGATCCGCGCACAGACGGTGACCGTCAGTACGACCACCACAAGAGAGCAAGCACTCTAGTAACAGGGCCAAATACCGGAGATAGAACACTTTTCCTCGCTAATCGCCAAATAACCGTCGGTGTTGACCTCGCTAGTTGCAAAGCAACATCCTGCACCGTGAACAGCAAGAGAAGGCCCTCCTGCTTAAGACCTGTAGGTGTCGACAGCCTGACCCGGGCGGAGTCCGTCGCCGACGTCATCGTAGCTCCAGGAGGATATCAAGTTCCAGAATAACACAATCGCTGTTATGTTATGAGTGGGGTATGAAGAGGTGGGCGGGCAGTGGACGAATTGGATTGAGGAGGGATAAGTCCTCGATAACTACTGGCGACGTTGACGCTTGGCGGGCCGTTCCTCTACCTCAGACTCTACTACTAGCGGAGGCTCGCCGCGGAGGCGTCTGGAATGTCGCGAGCCACCCGGAATCGCACGTAGTACTTTCCTTTTGGCAGGCGCGGCTTTCCCGACTATCTTCGTCGCTGCCTTCCCCCTTCCCCTCTTCCTCTTCGTCACCCCAGCTTTTGCTCTCCCCCGGGCCTCCTCAGGCTTCGTCGACTTCTCTTCTGCGGGAGCCTCGACCTTGTCTTCCTCGTCCGTCTGCTTCGGCGGCTGCACGACTTGGATCTGCCATTTATCCCCCGCGAAATCGTCCTTCGGCCACTCCTCACTCAACTTCCTCGCAAACAGCTCCCGGATCGCGTCGTGGTTGTTGAGCTTCGCAGCGAGCAATTTGCGGTCTTCCACCGGAACTGCAACGTCCGGCCTTTTGAGTCCAGGTGGGCAATCCTCGCGGTGCATGAAGCCATTACATCGCCATGTGTTCCAGTGCGGGCTGAGGGACTGCATCGCGTTTGCGTGACACCATGAGAGAACCTCCCTCAACAGGGAGTCAAACGGTGTCTCTCCCCGACGGCCGGAGCTCTCCTTCGAGTCCGGGTCGCCGGCGTCTGCCACACGGTCGCCGTGGAAGCGCAGCTCGGTGCCGTCGAGCAGCAGGAGCTCGTTCCGCTCCAGCATGCGCCGCTTCCAGACAGAGGGCTTCAGCCCGTACATCCCATGGCAGTAGTCGAAGACCTTCTCGAGGTAGGGCCGCACGTCCGCGCAGTTGCTGTGCAGCCAGCGGATCCCGCACCAGAGGATGGTGTAGAGGAAGGACTCGAGCTCGTCCGCGATCTCGAATCGCCTCTCGCTCTCCAGCACGCAGGCGACAGATTGGTAGCAGCACGATCCCTGACGAGGCGTTGTACCACAGGGCCGTCAGGCGGTGTTCATTTCGAAGATGATCGAGCCTGGCAGCAGGAAAACTCACCATTCCATTAGGAATCCCCATGTAGTTCGGTGCACCAGGCAGCCACTTGACCGCTTCCCAGTCTATCAGCATGCCTTCCCACTTCACCGTCGGCCTTGCGGGATCCGTTGCGGCGTCCACCCTGGGGCAGATCATGATGTTATAGGGGCCTAAGTCCCCATGGAGCATCTTCAGCGCTTTGGCGGCCTCCGCGTGGGCTACACGAGCCAGACCGCACATTAGTAAACACCATCCACAATCGTCTGATTGACTGGAGCTCACCAACGATGCAGTCGTTCATGACCGACGCGATCTGGCGGCCGGAGCTAAAGTTGTGATTGAACCGCAAGCCGAGCTCCTGCACGACCATCCTGAAGTGCAGGCGCGGCCCAGCGTTCGCCGCCCCACACCCGCGCTCGTAGTGCCAATTGTAGTAGTACTTCGACGTGACCGTCTTCTGCAGGTCTGCGTGGCACACCACCGTCGGCACGTGGGGCACCCCGGCCGCGTTGAGCATCGCGAGGATGTCGCCCTCGGACTCGACGTTGTCGCCCCGGCCCCGGCCCCGCCACGCGTCCTTGAGGAACACGAACCGCTGCGCGGTGCAGTCGAACGCGACGTAGCTCCGCGTGTTTCGCCAGTCGACGTTGCTGTCGTCGCCACACTGGAACGGCCGGCCGACGAAGAAGTCGCGGGACTCGTCGTCGTCCGTCGGAACGGAGAGCTTCCACCGCGAGTTCGCGATCTGCGGAACGGAAGCCCGACGAGCGGGACCGTCAGAGGGCTGGAGCATGCGTGCGAACAACCCTCTGAAGATCCTGAAAGTGGGAGTGGGAGGGGAGGCTGGGTGAGCGGGGTCGACTTCCAGAACGGTGCCCTCAAAGGCTTCGCTGTCCTCCGCGCATGGCTCAGCAAGCCGGTCCATGAGTACGTAGTCTGTCGACCCGGGGAGGACTGCGGAAGCCGTTAGGTCGAAGCCGAGTTGCTCGTCCGTGGCCGCGGAGAGGCGCTGGAAGAGCTCCGCGAGCAGATGTGGTTGGGCAACGAAGTCCACCCCCTTGGTGACGACCACGCCCGAGCGGTCCCAGCGGGAGACGCAGAACACCGTGCGGTCGTACACGATCACGACGTATAGAGCGACGAGCTGCTGGAACGCGAAGTGGTGCTGCATCTCCGCGAGGATGTCGTTGCCAATATCTCTGCGCTTGTCGTAAGATACGTCCACATCGTACGGGCTCTCCGTCGCGGCAGGATCTTCGTCGCAGAACCGGAAAAGGATCTGTGGTCGGGCCCAGCTCGGACGCGGATCGTCGCGCGGCTCCATGCTGCCCCAGCAGAAGGCATCGGGCTCGGAGGATTGTAGAGATAGTTCATGGCCTGGGCAGAGCTCGAACTTCTGTACCACTTCGGCCTGTGTCATCGCGGTGGTTAGCACGACGTCAGCCGTCGAACGCATGCGCAGAAGATAGACATTGCTGCATACCAGAGAACCTGCACAAGAGCCAGTACCAGTGGCCATACTCTCGAGTGCCTGTTGTAATTCTTGGGAGGAAGGTGGTTGCGTGCCCGGCTCGTCGTTCGCAGACCCGGCGGGTATTGGTGGTTTGGGCAAAAACCTGTCGAAAAAGTCCGCAAGGTCCATGGTAACAACCATGTCTCGGAGTGGGAATAACATGAACATTCTGTTGAACCAGGATGGATGGCAAGACAGGAGTAGTAGATGGAGGCGGAGGAGGTTCAAGTTCAAGTCAGGATGCGGCGCTTGCTACAATTTATTGGGCGGCTGACAAGGGGGACGGACGAATGAGGCGAACAAAAGGACTTCGGTTATATTTGCACAGATATTCCACAAAAAGCAGGAGCCCCTACACCTGGAGCGAATAGCGCCAAACAAGTGCACAGTTAGTGGGTAGCTGACATCGACTGTTAACTTGGATATGGCTGACCTATAAAAGCTATGTAGCAGCCTGACGGATTCGTGTAATCAGAAAGCACTCGGACATCCTTTGACATTGTTGAACACTGACTTGAGTCTCTCGGGTTTCGAGCGAAAAACAGAACAAAAAAACACAAAACCAAGAACCTGTGGGTATCAAGGAACAAGGCTGACTTTGAGGACCATCTCGGGTTTCAAGCTCGCGTGGCTGGCCGACGGGTACGAGATCCCCGCAAAGTTCCACACAAAGGGCTTGTCCGAAAGCTCGAACTTGAAACTGGAAAGCAGCATGCAGAGCACGACCTCTGTGGCGAGGAGTATGTTAGATATCGGGACATCGGGCCAGTGAACGGAGCGATGCGGTACGCACTCATCTCGAGCTGCGAGAACTTGAATCCGCTGCGTCACACAAGGTCAGTATCATCTCGAGTCCACCGACTCGGACTACATCGGGCTGACGACTTACATGCACGCGCGTCCCCCAGCGAGGAACGTCATCCTATCGAGCATTCGACTTCAGTACACCTGCCCCCCGACGTACGACGGTGTCGAGCGGATACTCACAGGTTGGCATATATCCCGGGAACGTGTGCCTCCTCGACAGATCGCGGCAGCGGTTGCAGCCAACGCTCAGGCTTCCACTCGAGCGCGTCCTCGCCCCAGACGGCCTTGTTCGTGTTGCAGGCAGGGATGTTGGAGAGGACGACTGTGCCCTTCGCGATGGGGATCTCCTTCATCATTGTGCCGTCGACACCACGGACCGGCTGGGAGAGCGGGAGGACCGTGTCGTTTTTCGCCCTGGCGTGATCACAGAAGTCAGTTCCTGTGAGCCTGATGGGAACCCATTTCACGACTTACTGTCTGAAGGAGACGTTCGCTGGGGCGTACCTACGAATATGTCAGGCTACAGTCCCGATGCGCGTGGAATTACGAATACAACTTACAGGCGCAACGTCTCGCGACACACCGCGTCGAGGTACGGGAGCGCCGAAAGCTCGTCGTACGGGATCTCCATGCCGTACTGCTCGATGGCTGCGCGGATCTCAGCACGCAACTTGTCCTGCACGTCCTGGTGCTGGCAGAGGATGTGGAGGACGCGAGACAGACCGTTCGATGTGGTATCGACCCCGGCAAGGATGAAGGTGCTATAGTAGTTGCGGCAGCACCGATGAGTGATCTCGGAACTAGCACGATGACAGAGGAATCGGGGGTACAGACCACATCTGTGCGAGCAATTCGCTATCGGGAAGCCTGTCCTCATCGGCAGCTTTCATGTTCTCCTTCACTGTTACTATTGTTAGCGTCATTGGGGTCCACGCGAAGCATTACGCACAGAGGATGCTCAGCATGTCCTTGCCCTCCCCAACGGCCAGAAGGGTCTCCTGATCCCCGCGTTCAATCGCAGCCTTTTTCTCGTTGTATATATCCAGCGACCGCTGGTGCATCACGTTGCAGACGGTCTTCATGTGCTGAATAGTCTTGTGAGGCACGCGGTCGAGCAGGAACCGGCGGAAGCGTGCGGGGCCCAGCTTGAGTGCGACAGGAACGAACACCCTCACCCACTGGATGGAGGCGAACGTCGGCCTGGACAAATGATCAGTGCCACGCGCAGAAAGGTGAAGAAGCCAGATACTTACACGAATGATTTGACAGCCTCTGCGAAGTCGTTGTGAATGTCCTCCACCAGAGGATCGAATGAGTATCCCATCATGCCCTGTCCAACCAGCTCCAAGGCGGTACGCCCCATCCATGCCAAGATGTCGAGATCCTTTGGGCCGTCCTTGACACGGCCCTCGATCGCTGTCCTCAGCTAAAATGCAGATATATTCTGTCAGACCGGTGTAAAAAGGAGAGAATACCAAGAATGCACCCCACCTTGCCAGCGATGTTGTAGAACATCGGCGCCAAGCCACGCATATGCGCCGCGGAGAACGCAGGGTTGAGAAGCTTGCGCTGCCTCCTATGCTCTGAGCCGATGGTCCCTAGCAGGCCCGGTCCGACGAGCAGGCGAGTCATGCTGGACGTACGGGGTCAGCCGAACCTGCAACGTCAGGTTATAACCGGCATGGACGCACAGGATCGCCTGGGGACCCCTATCGTAGTTCTCATGGTCTTTGACGTGGACCGAGTGCAGGGCCTTGGGATCGTACACGTGCAGCCATCTAGCCTGGAGAGCATCACGTCGTTAGCCTTTGACCGTGCGATGCGAAACGTAAACGTACCCCGAGGAAGCCATGGAACTTTGCTACTGGACCATACGTCTCTATGTAGTTGGTGAGGAACTGCTTGTTATTGCGAGCGAATAACTGGGCCATGTTTCCTGCAAGAGCAATGTCAGATTGATGTGCTCCCTTGCGGATGATCCGTCCTTCATACCTGAGAAGAACGAGCCAGCTGGGGGGCCTGGAATATTATCGATCGGCGTTCGTAACACATGCTGGCTCACGAGACGCCACAGAAGGAGGACGACAGTGAGAGACACGGGGATGACGAGCAGTTGGGCCATGTTGGACACCTAGCAGTGCTGAAGGAGATTGTTCAATAAGTAAGGAGGACGGGTGAACGAACATAACCCACACTGTGTTCCGAGTGAGTTTATATGAGGCAGCCGAGTGTCTAGGCATCGCAGAAGCTCGCG
The DNA here is from genome assembly GCA_020736865.1 of Ganoderma leucocontextum. Lineage (NCBI taxonomy): Eukaryota > Fungi > Basidiomycota > Agaricomycetes > Polyporales > Polyporaceae > Ganoderma > Ganoderma leucocontextum. The sequence continues at coordinate 653,981 of JAHKGY010000013.1, read as the reverse complement.
GTGGGCGTAAGTATACTTTCGATTTTGTCATTGCGAGAGGTCAATGAACGGGACGAGAGGAGACGAGAGGATACAGTATTTCACCGGTCCTTTAGACACGAAATATCTGATTCGTTGATGGTTGTAATTCCTGTCAACCTTTCGTTAATCGGGGATTACAGGCAGCATGTACCATCCACGTACTATCTTCCTATGAATTTATATGGTCCCTTCCCCCGACGTTGTAGAGATCGAAGCCTATCAGTTGGAAAAACCGTTATCGGGTCTTCACTAGACCTTTAGACACCTCGCTTACCTCGCTTACGCTCAAAATTGCCTCTTATAGGCGGATTTTGAGCTATATCGGGTAATTTGATGCACATACGCGCTCACAACACGATGCGTCCTACTCCTTGACTTCTCATGTGGGCACTATTCGTAGGAGGGCGACAAGAATATTTGCATAGTATAATGGTCTCCATAAGCTGCGCGTAAGAAAAGTTTGGGAGGGTTTCGAGAGGTATTGGTGCCACCATCAGTGATAAACAGAAAACTGACCCCTTTTCCACCACAAAATCACCATCCCTTCAAGTTCTCGGTCGAGTGGTGACCCAGAACTCAGAATAGAGCCGCGCATGAAGTGGGTAAATACACTGAGGTACCGTTAGAGGTATCCTTTGGGAGGGGACAGGCGAAAAACTTCGTTGTCTAAAGGAGTGGTGCTGTCTAAAGGACCGGTGAAATACTGTACATGCCAGAGCTGCGAACGTCAGCAAGTGATGAAACCGGGCGTTGCTCGGCATTGTCCTCCGAGCGCCCGTGCCACCAATCGTGGGCGCCAAGTACACTACTCCGACCGTCGGACGCATCGGCCTTATAATTAGGGCCGTACTCGACCAAAACCTTCTCATCACTACGTCCGAGGCTGTTTGTCCTAATACCCCGGCCTTGAACGCCGAACGGTACAAGGCCGCAGTGGTGAGTGGGCTTCAGCAATCTGTGTTAGGAAATAGGAAGATTACCAGATCAACTTTAACTCCGCACAACGTTCAACGCCTTCGTAACCGTCGCAGTTGGTTCAAGTCCTCCGATGGTTAGAAAAAAATGGGGGAATGGTGGTGGACTCGAAATTGAGTCGAAATTCTATCGCATGGATCCAGAAGAGCACTTCCATGTGCGCGACTCTCGCTGATATCGTTCAGTGCGGGCTTCGAAAGTGGGTTGAGTTGTCGTTATATGCGCGTCCTATAGTTGTATCGTCCGTTGGTCTGACTCTGATGGGGGCAGATTAGGACTACATTCCCGTCGCGCATATATGGCCGGACACGATCGTCATGAACTATGCGGCTGACCCACAGACCTCGCAATGTCCGCCCTGCCCGCCTCCAAGCGAAATCGGCCCTAGCAGTCCGTTTTCAAATGTCAGCCTCAGCCTACCCACTATATTGGCAGCGTTCGCGGATGGATCCCTCCTCGTCTCAGGCGACGAACCACCGTCTTCGCACAACAGCCATACGACCCACCCTCTTCACACAACAAGACCACGCCACCATGCATATCAGAGCCGCCTCTCATGCTCTCCTCGCGTCCCTCGCCACAATTGTCCTCTTCGTCGCATTCTCCCAAGCCCGCTTCACTGGCCACGGCCCAGTGGTCACCTCCCGCAACGTCTCCGTCTCGTGCGACACCATGTACGACAACGGCAGGACCTCCCTCTCCACCGTCGCCTGCTCCCACGGATCGAACGGGATGATGACGAAGGGCTACACCAGCTTCTCCTCCATCCCTTCCTTCCCTTACATCGGCGGCGCGGACGTCGTCGAGGGGTACAACAGCACCCGGTGCGGCGAGTGCTGGCGGCTGGTGTACGAAACACCCTCTATGTTCAACGTCATCTACATCACCCTGATCGACTCCGCGGACGGGTGGAGCATCTCGGCACCCGCGTTGGACGACCTGACGAACGGGGAGGGCGAGGATCTTGGACAAGTCGATGCTGTAGCGACGTTGATGCCACAGAAGTACTGCGGGATGTAGGGTGAGTGCAAAGCCCTTTCATTTTCACAGCGTGCGTTGTACCAGCTCAAATCTCACCCAAATAATCTCCAGAGGTCGGAGACCGACATTCAATGCTTGTTTCTACGCCGTTTCATGATTTTACACCTGGTTTTGTACTGGTCCCAATTGGAGCTGACTGACAATAATCCTGCCTTATATGACATGTGAATGTAGTTTGAACGAGTCAGTTGAGGGGGACGACGGCCAGGCAATGTGACGTCATTGGGCTGCACTGGCATGACGGTGATTGCCAAAACGGGATCAGCCATGTATGGGAAGCTAGACGCTCACGGTCGCGGTCGACGACCACGACCACACTGCAACCGCGACTCGGACCACGTTCATCATGGGGGGCAATTCCTCACCGGAATACCATTTTCATAGCAGGCCACCGGGTGTAAGTGCAAGCTTCACGCTCTTGACTCGTCTTGCCACTGTTACTACCTTCGCGGCTGTGGCATGCGCATCGGCACGCATATAGTATGACAGTCTCCTTTGTATTTCAGGAGATGTCGAGCTACTATGCGCACAAATCGTGAGGCATCCTATCGTAGTCGTATCGTACTCGGCGTATCATAATACAAAAAGACCAAACAAACCCACTGCCCAAACACTACCCAACTATCCAATCATCAGCACCTCAGTCCAGCGCCCCATTACCGTTACAATAATCGACGTTACCCTGCGCGGGGTTGCCCACCCAGGCCGCGAAGGGCTTTGGCACGCCCGACGCGCCGAACACGGCGAACGAGAGGATGAAGATCATGACCTGCGCGCCGCCGTCGAGCGCGCCGCCCAGGATGTAGTTGTACTTCTTGAACCAGCTGGGGTGGTAGCGCCGCAGCCAGAGCTGCGAGACGATGCCGACGATGACCGAGGACCAGATCGTGGAGTTGGTGCCGGAGGACATCCACGAGGTGTACATGTAGATGATGGGCAGGATGACGGAGGAGACCTGGACGCCGCCGATGACCGGCCATTTCTGCGTGCAAGGTGTGAGCGGCACTGGGCACGCGTTTTTGGCAGAGTTTATTATTGTACGGACCTTGGAGATCGCCCATTGGATGATGGTGGGGACCATCCCGAAGACGAGACCGAGGGGGATCCAGATATACGGTCCTCCGGGTCCGTAGAGCTCCTTGGCCAACGACCAGGTGACAGCCGCGCTGTTCAGACTCTGCGGGTATTGACCACTTGATCATCCCATCAGCGTATTGCGCCCGGCCCGGTAGAATCGAGCACATACCTCCAGACGTTGGTACCGATGGGGTCGAGCAGAATATCGCGTTGCGCGTCGACGACGGAGACCATGACGACGTAGTTGATGATCGCGCCCAGAATCGTCCCCCAGACCTGGGTGAGGAACATCGCGCGGGGCGGGATCTTGAGGTACTGGCCGATCTTGAGGTCCTGGGCAAGGCCGATCGAGGTCGACACCACGTCGTGGCTCCACATCGAGAACTGGAAGGGAGCTTGAGTCAAACCCGTATGTGACGCTGAGCTTGTTCGGGGAACGTACGTAGAGGTTCGCGACGGGCTTCCCGGGGTTGACTGCACCGGCGACCATCTTCATCAGCTGGTTCGTGGCGATGCCGTTACCCATTCTCGCGTAAAGGAGCGTCGAGAAAGGCGTAATGAAGCCGCCAAGGAGAAGAGCGATGATGTACGCCCACCACGGGAGCGTAGTCTCGCCCTTGAAGATCACGATCAACCCTAGAGGAGAGATAAACACAGCTAATTCATGACTGGAAAAGGTGACGACATACCAGCAAAGAACGCCAGCACGAGAAGGATGATATACCAATACCAGGGGACCTCGTCGTAGTTCTTCCTGAGCACCTGCACCAAACGCCGTGTCGATCGGTTTGCATCCACTACCAATCGAACGTGCTGCTTACCTGCCAGTGAGGATCAGGCTGGGTACCAGATTTCGCCTGTTTAAAGGAATCCACTACGTAAGGACCCCAGAAAAAGATGCAGTGCGCGATCAGTCCGCCGATCTATGTGCGAGGTGTGAGTATGCCTTCAAACCCTGGATCCATCACCATTGCACGTACCGACAGGTTTTGGGTCAGATTGCTCCAAGCGTTTGAACCTGATCGCGCAAGGAGTGTTAGCGGCGATCAGTGGCCGTCGACGTATGAAGAAGTAACCCACCTGTGAGCGCGGGCAGACCGACTTCCGCGAGGGCAGTCTGGTTGAGCGTAAACGTAGAGCCGAAGACGGCCGTCTGGTTGTAACGACCTCCATTCTGGTCGAACAGGGAGGTTGAAAGCATGGGGAATGCTTTTGACTATTGAGGGAGGATGGGCATGTCAGCGGCCCTCCGCACAGATGTCGCGTGTCACTTACGTTCCAGACGTCGGAGTAGTAGATACCCATGATTGCGATGTAGCAGACCGCATACCCGATCCACGAGTTAGCTGTTCAGGACAAGGCCGTCAGACATGAAAGCGACGGCACGTGCTGACCGAGGGACCATACCTTGCTGGATGAGAGGCAAACTCATATACCTGTCGGCGAGGTGTCAGAACAATCCGTCTGCTGATGCAGGACTCAGAGCGTGCTCACGTAGAACCAATGTACTGCCAGTCAAACGAGATGCTCCCAAATCCAAGACCTTCGTTACCGTCAGTGCCGCCAAAGAGGTTGGTAATGACATCTTGGGTCGCGCTGGGAACGTGTTGTGTCGAAAGGCAGATGATGTTGACGCCGTTCAGGAGGGGAAAGATGTACGCGGGAAAGACCTCCCAAATGAACATGCCCGTGAACGCAGACCAAAAGACCTTGAGACGCTTGTGGTTCGTCGCGCTGTCAAAGTGAAGCGCTTATCACAACAGAATAAGCATTTGAAGGCTGGTGTAAGCGTGAGATCTGCCAGACTCACATTGGAAGATGGCCACTGTAGGCAAGTTCTAGAGGCAGCGTAAACGAGAAGGTCACTTGGTCTGCAACACGTGAGCTTACCGCCCAGTACACCATCTCGCTTGGGTACACCGTAAGCGGACGAAGCAAGCCGACAAGCCCGTATCCGAAGGTGGCTGTAGAGAACGTCGCCAGGACCGCGGTAACGGCATTCACGTTGGTGTCATAATAGAGCTGGCCATAACATCAGTATTCACGCATTCGCGGCAAAGCGTTAGAACACTTGCTCGTTGGACGGCGAAGTTCATGACCGCGGTACTGCCATAGGCCGCGGTGGATGCAACAAGAGACGCAATAACATGCTACGGTGCAAGTGAGCTCAAGGGAGAGCACGAAACATACTACCAAAATGAACTGACCTCCTTGATGCGGAACTCGCCGGGGTTAATGAAGTGCAACACCGGCGCGAGCCCGGCAAAACGCGTCCCCTCCACCCATGACGCCTGCGGCAAATACTTTGCCCACACCACGCCGACAGTGTATATGATGAGCAGGAGGAAGACCGTCGACACGGTCATCTGAACAGGCTTGAACAGGTAGATCTGCGAAAGCATCCGACGTCAGTGCACGACAACCAGGGAGGAGTATGAGATGGAGGCATGGCCCACACACCTGGCAAAGCGCTGCTCCGAGACCCGCGAAGATAGTCCCTATGACCATCGAGCGGAAGGTAATCGCCGGATCGCCATCATCGCGGGTGTCGACGAGGAAGCGCGAAACGTCAAGACCGGTGGTAATGACAGGCTCTCCCTTGACAAAGACGACCTCCTCGTCGCCGAAGGCGTCCGCCTCGAGCTTATCTTGGGTGTCAATGGAGGACGCGGAGCTAAGGTGCTTCTCCGCAGCCCTCGCCTCGGCCTTCTCGTCGATGGACCCGAGGGGGGAGCCCGGAGAGGCAGCAGAGAGCTGAGGCAGCTGTCCGGCGCCGTCATAAGAAGCCATGAGAACGGGCGTTCAGGCTGACGAGGGGCGCAAAGCTGTAGCCGAGCACCGACCTAGTACTGCTGCTAGGGAAGGGAGGGGGAAAGGCGGACCGTGAGCGCATATATACGGACGTGCGGATGTTCCAGGACTGGGCCCGAGGAGTACGACATGGCACAGGCGCGTTGTGCAATCCTTCGAACGCCTATCGAGCACGAGACATCAGGAACACCGAGACGTTCTGCCGGCATGCGCTGGTGCTTATCAGTTTCCTGGAGACGCAAATACGGCAAAGCCAAGGGGAAACGGTCGGTACTCAGCTAGAGCGAATGGACCTTCCCACGTTGACGATTGCGCGATTCCGGACGGAAGTAGACGAACCGCCTGTGTCCGCATGGTTGCACTCCATGAGATCTCTCTCAAACTTCCATCTAGACAGGACTGCTGACCACAGACAGCGTCCCATCGGCATGGATGACGTTTGCGCGTATCTTCTGCTGGGACCGAAACCGAATGCAGGAGTTGTCTCGCCGAGACGGGGAGTTGACTGCGTGAGGAAATGCCCGGTTCGGCACAGCTATCTCCTCCCGTCCTCTGGTTCGTTCAATCGGAATTCTCCTTGAACCAAATACCCCGGTGCAGCGGCAGATGGTTACGCTAGATATCAGGTTGTTAGAGCAGCGAATGGTTGTCTTGCCTCTTGGAAATGGTCGGTGTCAACAGACGCCTTGCGTGCTTCGTCGTCATCTCCGAACAACTTGCATAGCCAGGAGGAACAATACCAGTAGACCATCGCGAATTCAACGAGGTCTCAGGCCTCAGGAGCGTACGTGAGTTGGGGCGATTAGCAATGGCAGATTTGCTACAGGCTGGACGGGGGCACGTCGTCTTGAGGTCGTGCTGGCACATCCCTCTCGTCATCCGAAGCGAAAACAGTATCCTGGGCCTAAGTTACTTACTTAAATGTCTTTGATTGTCGGCACGACAGCTGCAATCGACTGTCGATTGAACAGGTTGCTTGGAAGCTAGGCCTAGGCCAGCCAGCTTGATAGCTTGATCACAGGAGGCTGAATGGGACGGCGGTCACCAGGTCTTCATAATTCAGATCTTGAACTCTGGAACTACAGTCATCGGATCTATTGTGCAACGTTTTGGCGTCTGAACGGCGAGATATTGATAGAGGATAAGCTCAAGTACTTGGCATCTAGAGCCTGAGGTTGGGGTGTGATCATGAAAAGTGTGCGCGCCTTGTGCGCACTGCGTCGCGGCCTGTGGCGTCGCAAGCGCCCCCCGTGGCCAACTTCAAGTTCAAGTTGAACCACCTGCTGTGCGCTGAGCGCTGAACCCCGCCTGCATCATGTTCGGTATCGACACAATAAGTTACCACGCGACAAACAGTGACTGTAGGTGGCGGCACCGTGGTGTAGCGTAGTTGCGGCAGGACCATGGCAGTCTATTCGAATTCAAACCCGTTGAAAGAACGATACCTGGTCCTATTTCGCATACTTCTATCGCACGCCCGGCGCACTCGCCTATACTGCATACGATTTACTATGGCAGTTTGTAAGAGACCGTCAGATAGACGGGACAGGACGACCATCAATTGTCAGCGCGGGCTCTTGCGCGGGCGTGCGAGTTTCTCGTCTCAGGGCGGGATGCGTGGTGAGCGCGGCGGACTTGAGGCCGCTCATTGATATTGTGCGGCGGTTCGAGACGTGGGAGCTACGGGCAGTTCTTCCGGGCCAAACTGTAATGGCTTATCAGCACGTTCACTTGGGAGGATGCTCGGATCACGACTCACCAGGCACGGAGATGTTGGGGGTTCGCGAGCCGATACAGTAGTATCGGTCACCCGCGGCGGGAGATGCATCTCCATATGATCTGTCTAGGGGGAGTGAGCACGACATACGCACTCACGCTGTTCGAAAAAGGCATCGTGTAACTTGAACGCCGAGGCAATGTGGCAGCTACATTGCGATAGTACACCAATACAAATGATATGAGTAGCAAGGAGGTGGAGATGGGGTGGGGAAAGGTATAACGGAGCGTTAGGCTGGGTACCGGTATGGAATTAGGGATAATCGGGCAAAACCCAGCCAATGCACGTCAGGCGGTGAACGCACTGCGGTCGACCTCGAGAACCGGGACCCATTTCGAGATGTAGCCTTTGGTCTGGACGACCCCGACCACGAAGATGTGCCTGAAGGTTATCTGGTTCAGGCTGACCGCCCAGGCAGGATCACGACACACGATGTGTCTATCATTCTACAGTGATAGTCGTGCAGGCGTTAGTCAGAAGAAAGAGGGGAGGCGAAAACAGACGCAGGCGACTTACGGTCAGGGTCAACACCCACTCCACCAGCTCCTTGCACACCATGTCGAGCAGGTATGCTTTCGTAAACGCTCCTTCGAGCTCCGAGACGTGTGGCGGAAGCTCGAGGAAGCGCGTCCTTGACGCGTAGCCTGGCCACTGTCGGCGTCGAACGTGCGTCAGCCCCAAGTCTGATTGTGGTTGAGAAGGAACGAAAAGGCAACTCACGTGGCTTTGGAAGAGGACCCTCGCGTCATCGGGAGCGAGTTCGTCGATCCGTTCGTGCGCGTCATTAAGGAGGAGGTGGGTCTTCCGCTTCTCCGACAGTCTCGCCCATTCTGCGAGGGAAACTCCCTTGCCGTGGCGGGACGGGAAGGTGACTGTATGCTCGGCCTGGTCTTGGGAGAATGGAAGGGGGACGGCGATCCGCCCAGACCTCGTCGTCGGCGCAAGTCGAGAAACGGTGCGTCCGTTCCGCAACAGGGATGCCGAAGTCGAAACGGACTCGGAGAGGGAGGGCGTCGAGGAATATGACCTCCACGACGCGTCAGACTGTGGCGAAGACAGCATGTTCGCTTGGAAAGCCACAGACAACGGGTTCTTCGCACTGGCGTGCTGAAGGAACGAAGGGAGCCTTTGTGGTTGTGGCGCATATATGTGGGTGTGGCGAGGTGATTTTGCAGGTTCCGTCGGGCTATCTAAGGGCGGGGAGCAATGCTCCCAGCCTGAGCTGATGGACGAGAACAGCCAGGACGGATAGGTCGTGACGAACGAGATGGGCTGCACGGAGGACATAGTGGAAAAAGTCGGAGAGGTGTGTGGCGTAAGGTTGTGGTCAAGTTCAGGTTAGCGAGGACGTGTGTGGCGGTTGTGGGTGCTTTATGATGGCAGGAAGGTTGGAAAGAGACGCTTGGTCTGGCGCGAGAGAATACGTCAGTGGGGAGGCCGGCGAGGCCTGAGCAGTAGGAGGTGGAAGGTTTTAAGGCAGCAGCCCCGACCACAAAAAGCGTGGCCCATGTCAAAATGTGGCCATAGCGCGCCAAAACAGGTTCATAAAGCGGGCGCTTACCAGCATTGTCTTCGATTGTCGTCACGCGAGTGGCACGCCGTTAAAAAGCTGAAAAGACAAGGTTTATGATCTGTTGACAGAAGCATTGTCAGAAAGAACCACGCCCTAGAGGGGGGACTTACAGGCTTAACGATAGTGGTGATTTGTACAGAAGGGCTGAAATCTAGTCTGCGAGTCGCAAAGAGCGTCCACCATAAACTACACCCGCGGGTCACAACAACGCAAGTTGCACAACGTAAGCCAGACAACCAAAGAAGAGGGCCATCGCAACCCAGAACGTGACCGGAGTAGGCACCGGACCCATCGCGACGGTCTCCTTCAATGCAACCTCCATATCCCGCGCCATGGCCTCCATCCCGAACTTCTCCCTCGCCCTCTTTCGCGCACGCTCGAACAACGCCCGCCGCTCGCTGTCCGTCAACGAGAGAATCTCGTACAACGCATCCGCCCAAACATTCGGCTCGGGACTGCGGAGCCAGCCGGTCTTCTCCGCCGAGGGCGCGTCGACGATGCTTTCGGTCGGCCCGCCACTGTTAGCTGCGAGCACAGGGAGGCCGCAGATCATGCCTTCTACCGGGCCGATACCAAAGTGCTCATTAGCGGGCGTGTAAAGGAGCACGAGGGTCGACGGAGCGTTAAGTAGGGCGGAACGTTGACTGCCTGAGAAGTTGAGTAGGAAGACTACATCGGCGGCTTGTGTGGAGGCGGAGGTGGAGGGGTAGGAAGGGAGGCGCACTGTCGAGGTGGAGGGAGTAACGATGGTGTACGAGAGGCTGTGTTTCTTCGCGCTCTCAAGCATCGTGTCGAGGGTCTTCACATTGTCCTGGAGCCGAGGGTCGTAACCGCCTTGCGAGTAGTCGGTAACGTGAACTTAATGACAGAGCACTACGTAGCTTACCAGCGAGGACGAGGCGTAGCCTTCGCGATGATGCGTTGGGCTCTCCCTTCCGAAGAAGAGCGAACGACTCAATCGCAAGAACCCCGTTCTTCTTCTGCTCGAAACGATTGACTGACAACAACGTTGGCCGGTCACTGTTCAACGAATGTTCACTCAAAGTAACGCGTCGAAGATGGTAAGAGCAACGTACGACCAGATCTGAGTAATGTCGGAGTCGGTTTGTGAGATATCGGGAGCAGCATATGCATCAAGGTTGATCCCCGGGTATACAACACGTGGCGTTATGGGTATTGAGGACATATGTCTTTTGAAGACGCTCACGGTGAAATTCGAGTTCGCGAGGATGGTATCCGCCTGCCCTAGCTCACAAATTAGTCGGGTCTGGGGTACGCGTCGTAATGAACATACTTGTTGTCGCTTCCTCCACGGAATCCATTGGCAGCCTGTATATGCGCTTCAACGCACTTCCCCTCTTGATCCGTCCCTCAACGTAAGCGCCATCGGCCAAGAGTTTGTCGGGGAAGTGGCAATAGAACAAGACGCGCGTGTGCGCGAATGCGCGTAAGAAGGGTATGCATGTTGAGAGCTGGTCTACGAAGAAAACGTCGTACGACGGCGCGCCGGGTCGCAGCAGGTGGGCGGTGAGGTGCAATTGTCGTGCATGGGAGAAGACTATGTGCAGCTTGCCCTTGATAGCACGGGGGAATGGTGGGACAACATGATGGACTCGAAGGGTGCCTGTGGACGTACTGCTCTAGCCCCTCCACATTCCTAGAGCGCGAGAACCATACCATCGCGCGTCTCCTCGAAACAGTGTCCTGGGTCATGGTGTGAGGTGTAGATATCGACGCTATGGCCGAGCTTTTGCAGCCCAAGAGCTGCGTCGACTACAAGACGTTCAGCCCCTCCTAAAGGTACACATTTCATTTCAGTTAATATTGGAACGAAGCATAGTCAGTGAACACGAACCTATCCCGAGATCTGGGTGAATGAATGCTATGCGGAGCTTCTGGGACGACATCGTGGGCTCGTGGCCTGTGAACGACACGCAGCCTATGATGGTGGTATACTCCTCAGAAGTCAAGCAGGGGGAAGTAGGTGGACAAGGCAGGGAGTTCCGATGTGATACAATTGCACAAGCCAAAGCAGGGAAATTGCAAGTGTGGCACTCCAGCTCGCTCGACGCTTTGGGTCGCACGAGGCTAGTACTTACTGTCGTGGCACAACCGGGTTCCCGGACCGTATACGGGCCGGTTGTTCCGGCCTCCAGATAACCTCGCTCTTTCTCCTGCAGTCCGAGTCGTTGTCAGGAGTCCAGACCTTCAATATTTAGCATGCCAGGAAGCTTAACTCAGGGCATGCCGCATGAGACAGGAATAGCACCAACTTCAACATGATCCTACAAACAACGAGAATTCGGAGATATCATGCACTATGCGAACGTACAGTAGGACCGTGTGCCAAAGGTTACACACCCAATTGTTGATATTGTCCACGGACATCCGTTTTGACCAGATCTGAAACAGACCTCCGTGATAACATCCAGCGGACCTCCCCGCAGCGGACATCCTCCGAGCTCCATCAAGACGCTCTCTGGACGTCCCAAAGCCCATTTACGCACTTTCAACCCCTTCCATCCCGCTTTCCGGGAGAAGTGCAGTCGATATAAATGTTGTGGTACAATGCGAGCGAGGCTCTGCATTTTGCGTCTCCGAGAAACCTGCGTTTGAGGGGGCAATTCTGTTTTTGATGGTATTGACGCTAGCTTTTCAGAAGCGCCTTGCGGACGTCTGTTGAGATCTGGACGAAAAGGACGTCCTGCGGACGTGCCGGGCGTGGTCCGTGGTGCCCCGGCAGGAGGTACGCCGGACCTAGCCAGCCGACCTCCCACGGACAAAATCGCAAATTGGGTGTGTACAGGCTAGTAGAAACGGGGGCTGGGGACAGTGCACGCGGTCCAAACAAGACAAAGAACCAACATACACAAAGCTCATGTGCGACAGTCGGACGAGCGAGTCGTCACAAGCCACGCAGCCCGGTATTCCAGCCTTGAAGCTTCCGACTCAACTACTTGGCGCGCTTGCTGCGATGCACCGAGTCCGAGCGTTCCTCCTCGTCACCTGCAATCGCCTCGCGGTCCTTAGCCTGAGCTCGGTCCCGCTTCTTCGGGTTGGAGTCCAAAGACTTGAAGTTAGAACCCTGACGAGAGGAGAAGCTGAGCGACGACTCGAAGGAGCCAGAGGCACTGGCATTGGACGATGCCTGTCGAGAGAGGTAGGTCCCTGTTGTCGACTTGGACCCGATGCGCCGATTACCGGCATTGCTGGGACCGCGGTAGACGTCTTGGTGTTGCCTGGCCGGAAATTGATCGCAGGTCTTGTCGAGGCGCGGGTGCAGAGCGTGGGTTCTGAAAAGATCAACGAGGTCCCCGACGTCTGACAAGATGCCGTCCACGACAGAAAGGTCCCGTTCGGCGTCAGCGGGCGCTCGGGAATGAGCCTTGGTGGACGTCGAGGCGCGCTTTTTTGAGCGTGGCATGTCGTCGGGCATTGCGAGGTCAGGAATAGCAGTTTCCGTGTCCTCCGGGATCTCCGGGACAGACTGCGGAGAGAGTTGATCGAAGCCATAGCAGCGACGCATCTCGGGGAGGTCGATCATGTTGTAAGACTGGGAGCATTCATAGATAATGTTGTCTAGAAGATTTTGGAGATTGGGGTTGGAATATACTTGGAACGGTAGTTTTGTAGCCATGAAGAGCGCGAGCTTCCTATCACCGCCGATCTTGATACCATGGACTAGAGATACGCCCTCGAATAAGGTGGTGACAAGTTCTTGCAGGGAGCTGATGTTGGTGACGTGGTACCGGAGGACAAGGTAGATGTACACATGGATGAAAGACTCGATGTCGTCGGTGCGCCTGTACGGTTTCCAAGGCAGTAACAGTGACAACGCTGAGCGAAATTGCCAGGTTCCCTAGAAAAATAGGGCATCAATATTCTATCCACACGTGAAGCTGATGGATCCATACCGTGCGATCGGGTTCCACTGGACCAGTCCCTAGTTCGCTTTCCAGACGAGAGAGGTCCCAGTCGATTAGGAACCCCTTCCTTCGAGGCGAAGTAGAACTGGCAGGGAGGATCATGATGTTCCCGACACTAATGTCGCGATGAAGGACTCTGGCAAGACTCCAAGCCCTATGGTGAGCTGAAAGGCGAGATGGATGAGTAAAGGACCCTGAAAACGTGGTTCAGAGTTGCTTACCAGTGATTGCATCCATAAAAAATGCAGACAGTTCGGGGAAGCTATCGAAGTGCTCAAGCGGTATACCGATCTCCTCGATGACGAGCCGATAGTGGACACGGAGAACAGGCCGGTTCTTCTCGGGGAGATGCTCCTGCACGCGCGTTCGTTGGGCCCTGTGGCCACCGACATCACCCCCGCAGATCAGGGTTCCGATGCCTGTGTTGACGCCGAAAAAGCGGAGTCGTTGGTACACCAGATGCTCAGGACGCGTGTGGCCAGGGACAAGGGGGCGCCATGAGTCTTTGAGGAAGCAAACACGCCAGTTTCTCGAGTCATCGTCTGTGATGTCATATGCGAAGTACCCTCTCGTGCATCGACCAACGAGGCCATCGGCAGCGAAGTGAGGCCGCCCGACAAGGAACTGACGGACAGATGGGGTGAAGTTGTTGGACGATGGAGGGAGAGGGTCTGATGATGACGAGGGTTTGGAGAGAGGCGTGCGTTGGGAAGGGCTGGGCGTCGGCGGACTACTGAAGTCCTTCGGCGGAGGAAAGGTGATATCGTCGAACCACTCGTCCTTCGATGGCTGTCCGGGCGTGACATCGAGCTTGTAGATAGGCCATTTGTCCGCTGTCGCCTTCTTGAAACCGTCGCGGATGTGCGGTGGGAGGCTCATGTCGTCCTTGAGCGCCATGAACTTGTCCTTCGCTTCGCCAGATGCGAGCTCCGCCGTCGGGTCGTGCCCGAGATCCTCGAATCGCCCGGCGTTCGCAAGCCTAGCGATCTTCCAGACGAACTGGTGCAGGAGAGAGTCCGTTTCATCCCACCGGAACGGCTCTGAGACGAAGGCACCAGAGCGGTCGAAGTAGAGAAGGCGGGCCATGTTGTAGCAGACGTAGACGGCGTAGGAGAAAATCCGGTGCTGGTTCTTCTGGACGTTGAGCATGTACTCGACGAACTGACCGAGGGCCTCTTCGCCACCCTCGGAGAGCTTAACGAAGGGCGGCACTTGACGTGTGGTCATGCTGGACTTAGCATTGGTCCCCTCGGCCCCGTGATCACCCGCCGGGAGGTGGTCAGCGGCTGCTGCGTCGGTGATGGGGGGAGCATCGTGCGCGACCGACTTCCCTTTGGATGACGCTGCGATGTCGTCCACGTTGCATTTCGACGACGGACCAGCAGCCCCGCTGTGCGGAGGCGCACCTGAAGCGGGATCTGCGGCGGGGGTTGAAGCCTCAACGATATTGTTCTTGTAACCACGAGGTTTGCTTGTGAAGTAGAACGCGGCGTGCCTCTCATACCTCTTCACCTCGAACAGGATGTCGATCCAGTTCCACGAACGAAGTCCAAGAAGGCGCTGCGCCAGCTGTTCCGGCGTCATCTGGCTCCGGTCGCGGTGCTCAGACGTGAACTCGGTCGCTTCGCGCGCGAGAGGGGAATTCATGTAGATGCCACCGTCATTGAACGTGTCCTTCTTTCCGGCGTTGCCGTCCTTCGCCTTGTGGTTCGCAGTGTCCAGGAAGCGAAGTGCATCGCACCCCGCCGTATCCAGCACTGACTGGACTACCACGGCCTGTATACAGGTTTGGTCAGACATCGACTTGAAGGCGATTCACGTCCCGAGCTACTCACTAGTTCCGGATAGAGCTCATGTTCCGACATCTTCGAGTGCAGCTCCGGCTTCTTGAACTCCTTGTAGTCCGCCTGGGTTGGTCCATCGCCGGGAACCGAATCGATGAAGAGCTCGGCGCTGAGGAGATGAAAGCGCGGGGCCATAGGGCCCGGACTCGTCGACGAGAAGGGAGGCCAGTTTTTTGCCGACACTCGGTTGGTAGGCGAAGGTATTGTAGGCAGAAGGGGTGTGACGTATGAAGGACTGCTTCTGGTTGAGCGTTTTCGCGTCAGGCCGTTCGGTGGTTGAAGCGGGAGCGGGAGCGATTGGGCCAGTACAAGTGATTGGGGGATCGATGTCGAGTGCGGGATGGTCGCCGGCGACACCAGCCCGGGAAAGTGGAACACTCTGTGACGTTTCAGGGCTTGTGCCAGTTCTGGGGGAAGAGGGATGAGATTTGTTGGCGTCAGACATGGTGAAGGAGGAAGAGACTGCTGGGGGCAGTGGTGGCAGCCGGCGAACTTACATCGGATGCGAGCTGGCGTGTGTTTTTATACGAGGGAGAGGGAGGTTTCCAACTCCGACCTTTCCTTTGTGCGACGAATTGGGATGCCTGTAAGTACAGCTACGGATGAATGATTCGAACGTCTGTCTCGTGGCTCAGTGCCGCGCGTCCGAGTCGCTGCTCTATGACGGTCAATCTGCACATTTATTCATTTCCGCCCCACACTAGTGCTCGTTTATCGCCACTTACTTTTCGTATTAGTCCCCTTTGTAATCCCGAACACCGCCTCCGGTAAACCCTCGGCCCGCCCGCCACTCATCCGCGCCGCCCGCCACTCATATCCACCACCCGCCACTCATCACACATGTTCGCCCATTCCAGGCTCGGCTTGTCTTAAAGTCGCTTGCCATGTTTTCGACAGGGTTTGACATAGATTTTACTGATATTCCAGTGCGAGATAGGACAGAAGGACGACGACTTGAGTAGGCCCCGGGCGGCCCAGCAGGCGCTTCGTCTTCCACCTTCAGCCGATACTCCCCGCCGACACTCCCCTGGCAGCTGCACGGCGTGCGCACGACATTGCCAAGGATGGAGAGCCTGGAGCACCGCCGTATGATTTTCTGGGATCCTGCAGGAGAGCACATCATGGCAGAACACTTTCTCCCCAGGCGTTTACCGCCAGTCGCGCTTTGCTTCTTTCTCTCTCCCCATATCCATGACGTTGAGCAGCTGTACAATAACATTAGCACACTAAGGTGACTATGGTGTGATGTACTATAATTGATAAGTCCTGAGGTTCTAATCGCTGTGCGTGGCCACTCTGCAGATATGTGTGAGATATTCAGGAGTCGTAGTAGGAGGATATAGGCTAGTCCGGTAAGGGCAGCAGTCATGCTTTACTGTATCAAGATAGTGGAGAATGAGCGTAAGCTCTTGGTCGGTGCGACAAGATAGGGTATAGGAGCATTGGTGAAATGATAATGTAGGACGTAGGAAGATCAGCCTGACACATTGCGCTTCTTCCACGCAGACTTGGAGGGACGTCCAGGCGAGTCACGGAAGGCGCGCCGTGATTCAACGTGAGTGCTTGAACCCAATCCTGCAGGAAGAAAAGGTGGCGAGGGTGGCGCAGGGCTATAGTGGAAGGGGTAGCCGTCAGGGCTGGATGCTACGTTAAAGTCGACGCCATCAATGAGCAAAGCGTCAGTATCATGGCCGGGTCCGTCAGTGTCTTCCCCACTCTTCTGCCCATCCAACATCTCGGCCGCCTCTGGCTCTGGCTCTGGCTCTGGCGATTCTGGGTAGTTCTGAATTTAGAGCTTGAAAGGAGGATTATCGACTGCACTTACCGATCAGTGCGCGCCTTGCCCGCTTGGCCAAACGAGTGGGGTACACCGGTCCTGGAGAGAGAGGTGACGTAGCACGCCGCTTTCCGTTGGCGTTAAGCTCCTTCAAGTTGTGAGAAACCGATCGACTAGTGTTTGGGCCAGGCTGAATGTCCTCGGTGTCGCCTCCAGTATCAAATAGTGGCGTGTGCTTGGCCCTGCCTTTGTCAGGCTTGGTCAGCATGTCGCGCAGCTCCTCCTCGCTCGATGTCTCTGAGCCTGACTGCATCGCCTCCTCCATCGCTGCTTCTATATCAAAATCCGAACCTCCAACAGAGGAGTCATCCTGCTCTGAGGAGTTGTCTTCTATGGGCGGCTTACTCTCGATGGTGTCGACAAAGTCAACAACAACGGGCTTTTTCTGAGCAACCCTGATAGCGCGGTCGAGGTTCATCCAGACGGACTTGTCAACTGGATGCCGCACCGCTGTTGCAATGGTTAGATAAAGTACGTGTTTGATTATGGTCGCAGCTCACCGAAATGTAGACGGAAGGTCTCCTTCTTCCTCGCCTGACCACCGACACACTTGCCGAGGTCCGAACCGCTCACGAGTTCTTTACCGAAGAGGAAGACGCGCTTGTTCTGCTGACGAACCAGTCTCCAGTGGTATTGGTCGTCGGTTCCTTCACGGTTGCCAAAGGTGAGGTCGAGATACTGAAAGAGCTTTGGAGCAAGGGTACGGAGCCACCTGTCGATAGCGTGTGTCGACCAGTCGGGAGAGAACTCCAGGGGACGCCCAGTAACGTCCTCGTCGACAAGAAGACGGATGCCCTCCTGACGGAGTTCTTCCTCTTCTAGGCCCGTCAGAGGCTTGTCGGACCTAAGCTCGACTTTGGTGTTGCCATACGAGTCCTGAAAACCCTCGGTGAGTAATTCATATAACGTATATTGTGAACGTCTTACTGTGTAAGTCCACATTCCGCACAGGAGGAAAAGCAGAGACCCGATCCGTTGAAACTTGACAGGCTGGGTAGTCTGCTTTTTCTTCTTCGAGCCAAAGCTGCCAGCACCGCGGGGCCCCTATGCTATCTCTAAGCAGGCGCATATGTTGCAGAGGTAAAGAACGCACTGGTGGTCCAGCAGACCGGGAAGAGGAGGCAGCACGACCTCCATGGTAACCAGGAAGGACGGCCTCCCGAGCCTTCTCATCGGACATCAGGGGCTTGAGGTGATCCAAGCCCGAGATGTTCATACCGTGGTGCTTCATTTGACGTGCGAGGACGGAGGTGACGGTGTCGCGAGGTTGGGAAGGTGGCGGTATGGAGGCTACTGCACCCGAGTTTGTAGTATGGCGATTTTTGGAGTGGCTACAATCCTGACATCTTTTGCCTGATTTACCCTTCTTGAACTTCTGACAAGGGCAGGGTGCCCCCTTTCCTCGACAAGGGGATGGCATGAGGACACGAAGATGGCAAAGTTAGGAATAGGATGGATAATGAGTGGATTTAGTTGGCAGAATGCGGCAGGGACAGCTGGGAGGGTATATGAATGGTAGGAAAAAAAGGGAACAGCAGGAAGGGTGACAGAGCCAACAGTTTGGTGTTCAAAAACTTTTTGATGGGCAGCACCAAATCGACGGCGACGGTGCCTTCGGCGACTGTCTGCGGGCCGTACTTTTCCCCGCTGACCTCACCCCTCCCCTGGTTCTCTATCTGCGAAAGCTACTGTAAAACATTGCTATGTATTACTGCTGTTGTGCAAGTACAAGACGGTTCATGAGGTCAAGACCCTGAGTCCAAGCTACAGCTCTCAGCCACCAGACACTAAAGGGAAGCTCAATGGCGACTCGTCGTCCCCGAGGGCCAAGGGAGATAAATTCATAAGTACCGTAACCGTCTTCTGGCCATTCTGCCTCCGATACCCCATAGCACGGTGGAATGATTCCACTGGTATTGACCTCCTGTAATGCCTCTGTAAAAATCCCTAACATTTCGGGGGTCGTAAACGGGCATTCACTAGGTGGTGTTGGAATCGCATCATGACGAATATGATGGTCCTGAGAGGCGGCGATTTTAGCGTCAATATTTGAGCTCGCCTCGTCTTGAGAATCAGGTTCAGACTCGGTGTCTGAATGACCTGCACCAGTCTGTCCCTGACGCAGATGGCGCTCACTTCTGTCAACGCCGTAGTGCTCTTCGAGAATGCTTGGGTGAATGCCCAAGAAATCATCTTGAGGGGTTCCCCGCTTGAGCCCAGCTAGGAGACGGATATCCTAGCGGTTCGGATTCAGTTGAATGTCAAGCATATGTTGATGCTAATTAACGTGAATGAGGGACTTACCAAGGGTGAGCGATCCTATCCCTTCCCCGAAATAGGGTGATGATTCCATTGTGTACGGAAGTCATCGCAATCGCCATTGAGGGTATCAAGGAAGATGAGGTGCAAAAGCCAGAGGTGAGCAGGATCACTAGGATCGAGCTGATGACGGCGCTCTAGGCGTGTAAAGAAGGCACGCCAGCGATAGGCAAACTGAGTCCCAACCTCAACCCACATACGTTCAATACGAGTGTTGCGGGTTGAGCTATTATCTTGAGTTAGAAATTAGCAGGGCAATGCACAGAAGGCAAACGTACCTTCCCCACATGAAGGATGCACGACCAGCGCCCCGATACTTTGTAATCCACACTGCAACCTCTAGGTTCTCTCCACCCCGATCTCCTCTAACTCGTGAAGGAACCCCCCATTCATCCACCGCCCTCAGAAAAAGCGTCAAAACCGTGGAAGCGAGATTGTCGGTATTCCCTTGGAGCATGAGCATCTTGGCGTTTTGCGTCAGTACAAGTTGAAAAAAGAAATGAGAGGCACTCACCACACGATCATGACCATCAGCTCCTCCATGTAGAACCAAGCCCCAGCGAATGAGTTTATGGTACCCGTCAATGTGCCAGAGATAGTTCGAATAAGGGACGGTATATTCTCGCCGGTCAATGGCAGCGTGGTTTCGAAGGGCTTGGCGGAGCCCATCGAGTCTTTTCAATGCAGTACGGACTCGAGTCTTCTGAACCCTCAAACCGTTCCCCTCCAAGAAGCCCATGACGTAGCGAAGACCAGAGTTGGGCTTCATAAGTTTGAACGCGCGTATGAGAAGCTCTAGATCCTCATCGGAGATGTTCGAGAACTTCCGTTGGATATTATGACTGCGCATATGATTTCTCAAAGTGTTGCGGTGAATGTGAAGAGCCTTGGCAATGGTCGTCAGAGGAATACGGCGGTGGCTGGAGGTAGCATCCATAAGCCATGCGGGATCGATAACGATCCGGGGACGTCCACGCTGGCCTGTCTGTATAGTGCGGAGAGGAATCGACTTGACAAGGTTGCTCTCTAGGCTAGACTTTAGGTCAGTACTAGCTTATGGGGCATCGAGGAACGACATACACGGCATTGGCGTTGGCTGCTTCATCTAGAAGATCTCGGACGAGAATGCCTAGCGCCTCTGCGCAGCTAGCTATCCAAGCTGTGTCCGACACTTCCTGCTCCAATGCTTGTAGAATAGGGACCTTGCGCTTGAGGAGTTGGGTAGCATGTAGATGAAGACGAAGGGGATCTCCATCCTCGAAGCGAAGTAGTGCCGCAGAGTCATGGTAAGCTGTCGAAAGGATCCGGTGAGCTTCACAGATCACTGACGACCAAGTGTCGCCTGAAGGATGGGGCGGGAGTTCAGGAAAATTTTCAGGGCGTGCGGGATGCATGTAAGGGAGTCAGGATGGCCGAGCTACTAGAGGAGCAAGACCCGCGTTCGGCGCTCACTGACCTGGATGCCGCCAGCGAAGGCTTTCAGAGCGACCCATCCACTTCACTTCTTGCCAAACTGCCTTGACGAGACACGTCCTTCATTGCAATCTGTCACCACCATAATTTCTGCATTGGCATAGCCATGCCGCCTCCAAAGCAGCACCCTAAATACTACTATCCAGATGGAAGTATTACGTTCTTGGTGAGATTCCCCTTGCAGCTTGAGCTCATTCAATCGACGAACTAACTTACCACTGATAGCTACCCAGCAGTAACATGCTCTATAAGCTCCTTCGATCCCAGCTCGCTCAACAGTCCGACCACTTCTCCACCCTCTTTTCCCTGAAGCCGCTGGATCCAAATGAGGGAATGAGCGACACCAACCCTATAGTTCTCCAAGGTGTTACTGCAGGCGACTTTGACCATATCTGCGCGTTCATTACCGGGCAGTAAGCATGTGTTACTAGCTGGTCAATTCACTGACCCACCAGGTATACAGGTTCGATGATACCCTTGACGGCCTAGCCGCGCTCCTCAACTTGGGCACTTTCCTCCAGATGTCGCGCCCCCGCAATTATGCGTTTCAACGCCTCAACGAATACCCCTCTTGGTCGCCTTTTCTCAAACTCCACCTTGGTATCTGCAATCAAATCCCAGAATGGACGGAGGCGGCCTTTCGCCATATTGTCCTCGAAGTACCTCTGGAAGAAATCAGCCTGGACAATGTGCTCTGTATCGGCAGCCCTGCTTACTGGGCAGTCGTCCGTGCAAAGGCTAGGATCCAAGAACATAGGCGCCTTCTTGCCTTTGATTGGCCGGAGACCATCCATGCCCCGACGTGCACCACCAGGACGAGCTGCAGCGTCTCTTGGAAGGCGGAGTGGTGGTACACCTTCGCCAAGTGTGTTCTCCATCCAGACGACAAGTATTCACCTGCGGAGGCCCTGAAAGAGGTGGAACTTACAGAGACGCAGTTCATGCACGATGCATGCAAGGCGCTGACAATCCAGGCCATGCGGGAGGATGGGGCTTTGGAGGAGAGTGAAGAGGCAGTCCAGGAGGCGATGAATACGCTCCTTCAGTTCGTTGGATAGGAATAGTTTCCGGTCCTATAATTCTTGATCGATCTAGATGTTCTGTTAATGCGATTATACTTGGTTGACCTGGTATAGAGCAGTTCGCCGATGACGGTCCCTCTCCCTGTCCCGGTCGCACCGCCTTGAGAAGCGCTGGGAAGCGCGTTGGCACAGCTGTGCCAGGCACCTGTCGGGACCGGCGCCTGATAACCAGCACTCCATCCACCATGTCCACACCTGCCGGCATCCGTCTACGAGAACAACAAGAGCCACGGGAGCTCTGGTTATCAATTTGGAAATACGTAAGTTAATAATGGGAACTCACCATGGCTCCCAGAATCTGACCCCAAAGGGTAGGTAGGAAAGTTGAACGATAAGGAATACCAAGAACATCTTTCACGCCGGTACGACTTTGGCCTTCAGCCACGGCCATTCGGTGTGAGGCCCGACAAGTCGTTATTTGATGACCCGAGGAGACGGCAAGCGAAGCTGGCCTTCGCCGCTAGCTTTTCCACAGCGCTAGCAGTCTTCGGGCCAGAGCTGTACGAGCGCGTCGTTGTAATAACTGACGGCGCGATGCAGTCTTTGCTGGACTGTGCAATGAAGGATGTTGTGAGTGCAACCATTTAACAATCCTGATATAGTAGTGACTAGAATTGGGCTCCAGCTGCATTCGGTTCAGCCAAGGGGCCGTACGCGCTGGGTGAAGCACATTGACCTTATCCTGTCAGACAGGGTCACTCGCACTGTCGATTGGGTCTCTACTCGTAGTGCATGGGCGGGATTTACCCATCTTCAAACCCTCACCATCTGTTACTACCCCAAGGAGCCCGCCCCTTTGATTCCCTACCAGCCCATTGCCGAATATCTTCCCGAGTCACTACAGCTGTTGCGACTGCGCCCTTGGGGTGAAAGCCACGTACGTAACTGACTTATTTGTGTCCTCTGTTAAAATGCAACTTATCAACATTGCAATAGGACGTGCCTCCAAGATTTCCCCAGACAGTGACGGAGGGGCCAAATGGGCAGGTAATGTCTATCGTGTCTTCAAGGAGTGCTACACGGTCTCTGACAGGGGATATAACATTGAACTGAATAGATTCTAGGACCCCACCTGGATTTCTGGAGGGCACAATCAGGCCGGACGTGGGCCGCACAGGTTCAGGCGTTCCAGAGGGTGCCCAATATCCATATTCAGGTGGTGGTGTACGCGATATGGCCCCCCTACTCCAAAGAAGCCGCAGAATCGCTATTTCGCCCATGGACTGCCCTCGTGCATGGCGGCCACCTCAAGAATATCTCGGTTACTCTCTTTCCACCGGATGAGGGGGTAGCCATCGAAGAATGCATCAAGAAGTTAGAGGGCCCAGATGTGGTGGAGGAGGCTAAGCAGTATGGTTATCTTTCCCAAACAGCAGAAGACTTGGAAGACGCCGTTCCGAGCGACATTCTTGCTTATGACTGGAAAAGAGGCCTCAATGGTAGCTGGGAGGTGGATATGAGTGGCGAGACCGCGAGGAAATGGGGAAGGGACTATGGACGTTTTGGATATCATGTTGCAGGTGAACTGGACGACAGACTAGATTGGGAGTGGTACGCTGCCTTAGATTGAGAGTTTTTATCCCCATGCCATGTTCAAACCGCTTTTGATTTCTACCTACCAACATACGAATGTTACATGATCAATAACATAACCAATGTACATCAGAAAGATGCATGGACTTGATCGACGCCCCGCCACGTCCTCCCCTCCCTCATCCACCTCGCGCTCGAAGTTGGTCTCCCCTCCCCCACGCTTGAAGTTGCAGTTGCCTGACTCTGCGTCCCCTCCAGTGGCACTACGGTCGATATCGTCATGGCATCCATCCCGAGGCACCGAGCCCCTTCAGCTTCTCGCAGTACTGCCTTGCGCGGCTCGTCACTCATCGTGCGGTGCGCCGGCTAGTCACCGCGATCGCCTTCGACATCTTGGTCCACCTGCAGCAGAAGATCAACACATCGCGTTAGCGGACCAGACCACGAATTCGTATTTCACGTACGGATTCTTTCTAGTACCATCCGGGATATCCTCCAAGTGTTTGTGATGGTGGGGTGCGGAGCCGGACCGCGCCTGCGTGAACGTCCCCGACTTCCTCTCCCTGTTCGTGTCCAGTGACGGCTCGGCCGCGGCCGCGGCACTAGTGGTCTCCGTGCCTCTGCTTCCACCTCTGCGTTCGCCTCAGCCGTTGCCGGGTTTTGGGAGATCTCCCGAGCCCTGCGCGAAGGCTGCTGTTCCGGACTCGGAGTGCACCCCTCGCGCACGGTAGGAGCGGTAGCGGACGAGAGCGATGCTACACTCATCTGGGGGTTGTCGACTGCCACAGGCGCAATCGCGACCTTAGATCCAGAGCTCGAGCGAGCGGACGACCTCGCGCTCTTGTCGTCCGCCATTGAACTGTCCAACCTCGCGCTCTTGTCGTCCTCCATCGGCCTGTCCGCCTCCGCACTCTCGTCCTCCTGGTCCAGCTGGGGAAGCGCGCCCGCGACGGGCCCTAGTTCGCCGGAGTCCTCTTCGATCTGCTGCGTCTCGAGCTCAGGGGTCTTCTCGTACTCTCGCATACAGCGGGGTTCGTCCGGGTCGAGCTCCTCGTCTAGATAGAGCCCTGCGTGGTCGTCGGAGAGGTGGAACTCATTCGGAGTAGGGTCGACGATAGAGGCGCGATGGGTGGTGACGGGCTGGCCCCGAAGGTCCTTTGTGTGCAAGGAGAAGGCGACCGACCCCAGCTCCGGCACCTTCGCAGCGACGCAGGCAGCATGCGCCTCGTCGCCCTGCGGATCCACGTCGGTAGTCAAGATCACGAAGTGGATCGTCGGCTTAGGGCCGCTGAACTCGACAACCTGGTCGAAGTAGGCACCCCTACCGAGATCCTCGCCCCCTGGTGAAGGAGCGCCGGCGTCGAAGTTGTAGAGAGCACTTGACGTCCCATGACGGGGAGGAGTTCATCAGGAAAAACTGTTTGGCGTTGGGGCGCCTTGAGGCACAGCCACCCTCTTGAGGCATCTCAAGATGCCTCAAGGCTCTTCAAGAGTCCTCAGGGCACTTCAGGGCATAATAAATGAAATATATTGATACATACAACAGACATGCATATCTATGACTACAAGATGTACATAGAACTAATAACTAGATGGTACGCAGTGCTGGCAGCATTAACAAAGTGGTTGAGGTCCCACCATGGCTGCAGTGACCGGTGGCGGGCGGAATTTCCCTGCTGCGTATACAAATGCCTTCAAGATCACACAGACACCGTCTGCTAAGAGGACGGTGTCTACGTGATCTTGTGGAATGCCATAGGCGACTGCGAGAGTGGAAACAGGACGGGGAAGGGGAGGGGAGCTCACGCCCAGGAGAGCCGGGTCATTGGGCTCGTGAGCCGGCTGAAGGAAGAGGGAGGAGATGAGAGGATGGCGGCGACAGCAGTGGATGCACTCACCGTAGGCCTTCTCTCCTGTTTCTCCCATTCCCGCTGCTCACGCACTCATGCCCCCGTGCTCGATGCTCCGAGCTGCTATCTCGCTGAGAGAGACAGTGGCGGGAAGTGAGGCGGCGGGAGTGCGAGTGAGCAGCGGGGCAAGGGAAGCGAGACAGCAGCGAGCAAGATGACGGAGGCGAGGGAGACAGGAAAGACAGCGCGGGCGAGGAGAGCGCAAGGGGCGAGAGAGCGCAAGGGGCGAGAGAGCGGGAGAGCGGGGAGGCGGGAGGCGGGAGGCGTGAGAGAGCACGGGGAGATAGGCGAGGAGAGGGAGAGGGAGAGACGCGGTGCGGGCGGGGCAGCGGGAGACGCGCGAGGACAACAGGCGGCGGCGGGGAGGCGGGAAAGGGAGACGGCCGAGGAGACAGGAGCCGGGCGAGGATGACGGCCGAGGCGGCGAGAGGCGGGAGAGGACAGCGGAAGAAGGAGGCGGGAGAAGGAGGCGGGAGAGGAGAGGAGAGACGGGCGAGGGAGACAGGAGGCGGGCGAGGCGATGAGAGACGGGAGAGCGGGGAGAGTGCGGGGGCAAGCGAGGCGGCGGGGCGGCGCCACGAGAGGAGGCAGGGCCAGAGGCAGCGGCGGGGTGAGGACACGGCCGCGGGTGAGAGATGAGGAGAGGGCACCGGACCGAGAGAGGTGGCGAGAGCGAGGACACGGCGGCGCGAGGACAGGGCGGGGCGAGTCAGACGGCGGGCGAGAGACGGAGAGGAATGAGGTGGCGAAGCGACGACTGGCAGCCTGAGCGGAAAAAAGGAGAGGACTTACGTGGGACAGCGCCAGCCTTGACCGGGGCGTTCGAAAATGGAGCCGTTGGGCCTGCGCGCCGGGAAGTCGAATGGACTTACCCGGACCCCTCGTCCTGCTCCTGCGCCTCCTCCTGATTCTCCTGCCGGTCTTCGACTGTCGAGCCGTTGGGCTCACGTGTGGATGCAGAGGAGAAAGCTGGAGGAGGAGAGGAGGCTGGATAGAGCGGCGCGAGTCGTCCGCGACATGAGGGCAGAAAGGCTCGCCGTCGCGAGCCCGATGGAAGGGCGATGGAGAGTGGCGAGGGCGATTTTGCGGTTGGTCCGGCGCGGGCACGAACGTGCCCGCGCCTGACCAACGGCAAAATCGTCAGGCGTCTCGGTGGTGCAAGGGCGGGGATGCGGTGGGTGCCGACGCAACCTGTCTGGCGTGTCTGAGTTGGGCTGGTGGGTTGGGAGGAGAAAAGGAGAAGAGCGAGCATTTGCGCTCGTCTTCTCCTCATGAGCGAGGTCACTCACCTGGAGCGTCCTCTTGCGTCTCCTGCGGGGTTCTATGGTCGAGGCGTTGGCCTCAGGTGGTGGATGGATGTGGAGGAGGCAGCAGCAGAGGACGGCGGCGGTGCGATGGGGCAAGACAAGTCGGTGCATTAGACGCCCGATGTTGGTTGCGCGCGCAACCAACATCGGCGTCTAATGCACCGACTTGTCTTCGTGCTGCCACCTCACAGTGGTAGCTGCCCCGTTCATCTCCCTTCCACCTCCCTTCAGCTTTTCTCTTCATGTGCTTCCTTATTCCTCCGAGAATTCAAATCTTTAGGCACCCCATCGACAACATCAACTGCTCCCAAGCTATCCGGAGGACCCGCCTCTGCATCCTCGCTTTCATCTCGGGCTGGCACTGCGAGGTGCGTCTTTCTTTTTTTTCTCTCCCTCTCTCTCCGTTAATCCACGTCACTCGCCATTGGGAAACTAATGGGGCAGTTAGCCCGCGGCTACGTACGCCCAGCGACCACCTCCATTTTGGGAAGTGGTGAGGCGCTGGCACGTTCGTGCCAGCGCTCCGCCTTCGCCAAAGGAACTCGGCAAGAGCGCAAGCAAGGCTGCTCACGTTGTCCCCACGTCGCCGTCGGCTTGCTGTCTCCCTCGCCCCCGCTCTCTTGCCCCCGCTGCTGTCTCCCTCACCCCGCCATCTCGCTGGCGCCGCCGTCCCTCTCGTCGCCGCTGCCACCTCTCTCGCCGCTGTCCCTCTCCCCCCGGCGTCTCCCCCGCTCTCTCTCTCTCCCCCGCTGCTGTGTCTCGCCCCCGCTGCTATCTCACCCGTTCCGCCACTGTTTCTCTCGCCCTGCCGCCGTCTCTCGCTGCCGTGTTGCTCGCGCCGCTGTCTCACTCGCCGTCTCCCGCGCCCTGCCACGTCTCTCGCCCCCGCCATCTCTCTCGCCCTCGCCGTCTCTCTCGCCCCCGCTGTCTCCTCTCCCTCGCGCCGCCGTCTCTCTCGCCGCCATCTCCATCCTGCCGCCGTCACGCTCGCACCCGCTCTCTCTCGCTGTCGCCCCCGCTGTCTCTCTCGCGCGGCCGTCTCCCTCGCCCCACTGTCTCTCTCGCCCCGCCGCCCGCGCTCTGTCTCATCGTCGCTGTCCTGTCACCCCGCCGCTGTCCCTCGCGCTGCCCTCTCTCGCGCCCTGCTGTCTCGCTCGCCCCTCTCCTCTCGTTCGCCATCGTCTCCCTTGCCCTGCCGTCGTCTCCCTCGCTCTGCCGCCGTCTCTCGCTTGCCCCGCTGTTACTGTCTCGCTCGCACCCCCGCCGTCTCTTTCGCTACTGTCTTGCTCGCTCCGCCGCTGTCTCGCTCGCTGTCGCCATCTGTCATCCTTGTCTTGTCATAACATTCAGACACTCACATTCCACCTCCAGCCCTCGCTACTCACCAATCTTAGGTTAGTACTCTTCCTTTCCAACCTACCTAAGCCCTCAGCTAACTTGTTGTTTCAGATTCTCTTGTTTTCAATGTAGTACTTGTATTGTTGTATATACTACTGTAGTGTGTGTCATGTAGTTGGAAATATATTTACTTTTTACGGCATTTTACGGTGTGCTTCAGTGCTTAAATGTGAATTCACCCAGAGCTTCAGATAGCCTTGACAGCCTTGACATGGTTCCCAAGACTACTCAAGGTGTCTTGAAGAGCCTTCCAGAAATTTTTACTGAGAGGGTAAGCGTTGAAGGCATCCCAGGATCCTTGGCAACCTTGGCGCCTTGAGTGCCCTCCAGCGCCCTTAGATGCCCTCACAGCCACTCAAGGCGCGCCAAGGCTAGATGGCTTTTTCCTGATGTTGGAAGACCGTGCCGTTCTTGCGGCCGACGATCACGCTGCCATCCATGAACGTGAGGGACGACGGCAGGTCGTTGCCGCGAATCTTGTGCGACCAGAACGGCAGCTTGTCGCGGATGTTCCACATCATCAGCGTGGAATCCTCGGAGATAGTCGCCAGCGCGGACCGAGTAACATCGAAGTCAAACACAAGGATGGGCTAGAAAAAAGGTCAGAACTGCTCCAAACTGCGAACGAACGGCTAGACCTACCGAAGGAACCGAGAAGACCTGGCCAATCCGGTGCAACTTGCTCTGCGAGATCAGCTCGCCACCGAAGACGTGCGCCGCATCGGTGATGTTTGAGCAGGTACACGCTGGTGTCTGACGCAACTGCAACGAGATCGGGCTGCTGAGGGTGCCATTTGACAGCATGGAGAGGCTCCACATCCATTTGAGGGTTGACGCAGAGCATGACGCGTCCTTCGACGTCATCGGTGATGACTTCTGGGAGCTCCCACACGACGAGGCCACCGTCTGAGGTGACGCCGGCAAGACGGTTGCTGTTCACCGACATGTCGCTCACTGCCGTAGCGGGGGGGAAGAGGGGCGGAAGCGTAAGAAGAGTCCTATCGCCGCTCGGCCGAGAGATGACACAGACACGTCCCTTGGTCATTGCGTACGCAACCGGTCGAGTTGCACCGATGGTGGTTCCAGGAAGGAAAGTGGAGTCGACCTTTACGAGCGCGATCGCCGTCGACTTCACAACATCCTGAGGCGCTTGAACCTCGTCGAGGTGCTGAGACACATCGAAGATAATCGTCTGGGATGGCGCACTATTCAGACGTAGATCAGTTGACGTCGAAATGCGAGTCGGGGAGTACTCACTTGGGACTGACATTTTTGCTTTTCGGGGCACCACCACGCTTGTTTTCCTCATCCTCGACAGCCTCCTCTTCCCCTTCTACACGACTGATAGCCCTTCCCACCAGCTATTGGGCAGTTTGTAAAGGCAGAGCGGGGATGACGAGGGCAGTGAGATCGACGTACGGCCAGGTGCGTAACTTAGCGTCATGCTCTTTGTGGCTGAGGTTGAGGCCTCGAGGTCCAGCCTGTGTGGGGCACGTGTAGAAAGGAGGCGGTGAGGAACAGCGGCTGGCTGATGACAAAGAGCAGATGGCGGGAGTGCGCCAGCCAGCCATGGAGAGCCGGGCCTGGAGTGGTTGATGAGACAGAGCGAGCAGGTGGCAGGAGCACGGCATTAATATTGCCAACATGTTCGGCAAGGCGGGGCCGACACCCGTTAAGCGCTGGTGCAGGTCCTGGCACACTTGTGCCAGGGACCAGCTCGGCGCTTCCCACCTTGTCCACCCGTGCTCCCTCCTGCTCCCTCATCTCGCTCCTCCTCGCTTCTTTCAGGCCTGGCTGAGCACATGCTAGCACTACATCTCCTCGCCATTGTCAAGCCGTTTGTCAGGCTCGTGCCCCGGGCATGAACCTCGGGCTCGCATCGAGACACGGGAGGCTTGACGAGCGGTGGACGTCGTTCATGCATCGTGCATGAGAATAGGTTCTTGTAGAGCAAGTCTACGTGCACTCGTGAGTTCACCCTGGTCCCGCCCCTCGTTCATTCCATCCCTCTCCTCCATTGTTGTTCCGCACCACATGGAGTACCGGCTCATGTGCGCGAAGGACCTCGGAGACGTCTCCACGACTTTGGGCTGACAGTCAAAAACGTCTCCACTGACGGGATGGCAAATAAGTCTCAGACGCGGTTGCTTTTGAGAGCCAGGTAGCTATCTGGTGCCTGGAGGCAGCTCAATGACGACCGCCTACTATGCACAAGGAGGGTTGCTGTTGAGAGGGTGTGGATCTGCGTCGCGGCGACACTGGACACTGGACTGAGGGGGCGATCTGCCGGCTCTTTGATAGGTGCGTGATTTTCTTCTTCCCAAGGAATATCGAGCTGAAGGTGTTGGTTGGTTGGTGTTCTTAGGTCTTTCTCCAGGCTGCGTGTGCATATATCAGATTTGGGGCAATAATATTATTGGTTTATGTCATCTCTCGCACGCGCACTATCATATCTGAACAAGGCTGGGTTGGCCAGTGGCTGAAGCTTGAAGCTTGAAGGATTGCGGCGGCGCAGTGATGGTGCGCATCGGGTGCATGTTGATCGGGTGTCGGCACAACGTAATTGTTGGTGTGCTGTCCATTTTTTTCTTTTTGTGCATTCTCTTCTTGCTCTCATCATCTCTGGATCCTGCTTGCAAATGACTGTTAGTCCCTTTTCCCTGTTGCTTTGGGACTTCAGCTAATAGCAATGTCCAGGAGTTAATTCTCGAATTTTCCTCGGATCAGGTAGACGCTCTTCGGCGTGAGCTAGCTACGGTCGACCTCACCAGCCTGCCTGCCCTCAAAACCTTCCTTCGACGGCTAGCAAACAAGCAGCGCCCTGCCTATTTGTATCTAACACCCTCTCCCACACCCTCTCCCGGTATTCGCCACACTTCCCTCCCGCAAATTACGAAGGACGTGGTGGTATCTGTGGATGTAGCAAGCTTGGAAGTGCTTCAATCGGAAACACAGGTGCGTTGCCCCCTAAGAATTACCTGGATGCTCAACTTATTCAAGAAAAACTAGGTCCTAGAGAATGCGCTTCCAGTCACTTCCAAAGAGACGTCGCGGCGAAATTCCAGTCACCTGTCCTCCTCTAATGCTTCTTCGCCTATGGTGCGACAGGCCTTGGCTGGGATTAGTGAAGGAGGGGACGAGGGTGAGGGTGACATCGACGCCAACGCCGACACGAACATCAACGGCGACACGGACATAAATGCGAACACCGACGCCAACGCCGACACGAACACCAATGCCAACGCCGACGCTAACGCCAACGCCAACGCCAATGTGGACGCCAACGCCAATGCCGACGTGGACGCCAACGCCAATGCCGACGTGGACGCCAACGCCAATGCCGACGTGGACGCCAACGCCGACGTGGACACGAACGCCGACGCCGACGCTAACGCTGACGTGAATGCCAATGCCAATGCCAACGCCAACGCCAATGCCGAAGGGAATGCTGGAGAAGAGGCAGATGAAGACGAAGTCGAGGTCATTCCAGGTGTCCTCCCTCACAGGGGGAAACCTCCGTGTCCCAGAGGTGGCAGAAAACGTTCCAAAAGGCAACGTGTTGCACATTCCATCATGCCGAGGCGCGAGGAGGATGAGGAACTAGAAGAAGAGGATATTGAGGAAGCAGGAGGTTCAGATGCAGCGCCAGGTCAATCACGCTGGGTAATTTCTGAACGTCCCGCAAAAACAGGAAACTCAGAGCAGTATGCGAGGAGCCTGCTCCTCTATCTGTCACAGGGCCCTGAAAGCGACATCAACGATCCTCGATGTCAATCATGGATCAGGGGAATGAAGGCTCTCATCGAGCAGTTCCACTGGGAGAGCGGCGACGTGGCCTGTGCTAATGACTCACTTGCATCCTTAGTTGAGCGCTGCAACCGTGCTTTTCTGGTCGGAAAGGCAGTCGACTTTGTCTGCGCCATGAATGCAGTACAGCTTGCTATGAAGGTGGACAGGTACGATTCCCTTCGGTGTTTTCACATTCTAACCGTCTGACCTAAGGTTAATCTCAGCCTGCTCCGGGAGTGGCAGACCACCTACGAGGAAGAAATGGCGAAGGCGAAGGCAGAGATGGCAAAGGCAAAGGCAAAGAACATAAAGGGGAAGACGACCAAGGTCGAGAAGGAGAAGATTGAGCGTCCGTCATATGCAGGCATCCACCGACGCCACCTGGAGAATATCCCTGGAGCGCCTCAGGAGAGAACATTTCGGGCATGGGTGGGGACTGGATATCGATTTGCGACACTTGCAGGTGCCGGTGAGTCGGCTCTCTACTCTCTACTACCCAAGGCTGAGAAGGTCCGAATATTCCAGGCTCGGTTTATCTTC
This sequence comes from Ganoderma leucocontextum, assembly GCA_020736865.1. Classification (NCBI taxonomy): domain Eukaryota; kingdom Fungi; phylum Basidiomycota; class Agaricomycetes; order Polyporales; family Polyporaceae; genus Ganoderma; species Ganoderma leucocontextum. The sequence continues at coordinate 621,748 of JAHKGY010000013.1, read as the reverse complement.
TCATGTTGATCGCTGCGAAGAAAATGTGCTCCCCAGTTGGAAGGGTGCCTTGGAAGAGTATAAGAATTGTGTGCCATGCTCTACGACGTCCAGCAGGTGGGTATTAATATGCTACGTTCCCTTGTTAGCTATGGCTGACGGTTACAAGACTTCGGACATGCTGGAGCCTGCGCTACCAAGGTCGTGTCTCTCCTGGGGCAATTGGCGCAGCATATACCTATAAGCATGTCTTCGATCTTTTCCGGCGATATCCTCGACCATTACAAGCTTCCTCGGGATATTCACTGCGGCGATTTGGAGGTCACTGATTGAATCTTCGGGGTGCTTGATAATCAGTAAGGCTAAAAACACATTCTCTCAATATACGTCGCCACTGATACGCTCTGTTTAGCGATTTCAAGCTCTTAGATCGCGACTGGAAAGCCTGGAAGGACGACTTTCCTTCTAAGGAACAGCTCGCAAACCTACAGGCAGTTTCGTATTTCCAGATACAGCAGTCAATCCTCGGTGCCCCCCCCTTTGCGTCACTTACGACTTCCTCCTCCTCGGGACGGAGAGAGGCGGAGGGCAACCTTAAAAGGGCGCCCTCTACCCAGGATCAGTACGCTCAGGAAGTGCTGGCCAGACGCATCATCATTATGACAGACTTCGATTCCACTGCGGAAATCAACCTGACAATACCTTTTCCCGAGCCTGGATCTGACCGGGACAACTGGACAATCGCTCAGAGGCAGCATGCCCGAAACGCACACCAACCTACCACTGTAGAGGCCCTCCGTGACCATGTACGTGATGGCGCTTGTCCAGACGTTGCGGGCTAACAGCGGCTTTAGCTCGGAACTCAACTCTACACCAACCCCGGTATTAGGAGGGACCAGAGTGCTTACATCCGGGTAGATCCAGCCATCTTCGCTGAGTGAGTAACGTTCTCTCCCTATTTGTACTTTAAGTTACTTACTATTCACAGCAAGGATGTCCTGATTCAGGCTCGGGACGAATCGCTTCTATGCCTGATCTTGGGCGACATGCCGGTGTCGCTCAGAGAACCCCTGGAGCGAAATATTGAGCTGTGCTTGGGAGGGTCTTCTGATAAGCCCCTCCTTCATGATCTACGTACACCCGAAGAGCTGGCAGAATTTGTTACCTTACATTTTCAGCACTACGCCCGTATGGGCCTGGAAGTAAGTTGCCGTAGGCGTTTCTATCCCTATGTGGCGGAATCGTGCTTACTTGGGTCTGGGCACAGGGGAACGATGCTCCGAAGCACATTCATCCTTGGTTCCTGAGGCGAGCCGGGGTCCAACGTACGAACCACATGCAAATGGTTCCTTACGAAAGCAGAGAGATGCTTGACCATTACGAAGAGTACGACGCCCTCTGCCATGCGTTGGAACAGGTCTTCAGCTGGATAGAACAAAAGGTACATTTGGTGGTGCTCCCTCTGTTCCCGCTCTAATGACATTTTTAAGCTCAAGGTTCATTTGGGAGATCTCTACTACGAGCTTGCTTGCTATGCAGAGGCTATCCCCGGACGAAAGCCATCCCCCTCCCACCCTTTTGCAGGCTTCATCAGGAAAAAGCCATCTAGCCTTGGCGCGCCTTGAGTGGCTGTGAGGGCATCTAAGGGCGCTGGAGGGCACTCAAGGCGCCAAGGTTGCCAAGGATCCTGGGATGCCTTCAACGCTTACCCTCTCAGTAAAAATTTCTGGAAGGCTCTTCAAGACACCTTGAGTAGTCTTGGGAACCATGTCAAGGCTGTCAAGGCTATCTGAAGCTCTGGGTGAATTCACATTTAAGCACTGAAGCACACCGTAAAATGCCGTAAAAAGTAAATATATTTCCAACTACATGACACACACTACAGTAGTATATACAACAATACAAGTACTACATTGAAAACAAGAGAATCTGAAACAACAAGTTAGCTGAGGGCTTAGGTAGGTTGGAAAGGAAGAGTACTAACCTAAGATTGGTGAGTAGCGAGGGCTGGAGGTGGAATGTGAGTGTCTGAATGTTATGACAAGACAAGGATGACAGATGGCGACAGCGGCGAGACAGCGGAGGCGAGCAAGACAATAGCGAAAGAGGCGGCGAAGTGCGGCGAGACAGTAACAGCGGGGCAAGCGAGAGGCGGCGGCAGAGCGAGAGGCAGCGGCAGGGCAAGGAGGCGATGGCGAGCGAGAGGAGAGGCGGCGAGACAGCAGGGCGCGAGAGAGGGCAGCGCGAGGACAGCGGCGGGGTGACAGGACAGCGGCGATGAGACAGAAGCGCGGCGGCGGCGAGAGAGACAGTGGGGCGAGGAGACGGCGCGCGAGAGAGACAGCGAGGCGACAGCGAGAGAAGCGGGTGCGGCGTGGCGGCAGGATGGAGATGGCGGCGAGAGACGGCAGCGAGCGAGAGAGACAGCGGGGCGAGAGAGCAGCGGCGAGAGAGATGGCGGGGCGAGAGCGTGGCAGAGCGCGGGAGGCGGCGAGTGAGACAGCGGCGCGAGCAACACGGCAGCAGAGAGGCAGCGGCAGGGCGAGAAAACAGTGGCGGAGCAGGTGAGATAGCAGCGGGGCGAGACACAGCAGCGGGGAGAGAGAGAGCGGGAGACGCCGGGGAGAGGACAGCGGCGAGAGAGGTGGCAGCGGCGGCGAGAGGGGCGGCGCCAGCGAGATGGCGGGGTGAGGAGACAGCAGCGGGGGCAAGAGAGCGGGGCGAGGAGACAGCAAGCCGCGGCGACGTGGGGACAACGTGAGCAGCCTTGCTTGCGCTCTTGCCGAGTTCCTTTGGCGAAGGCGGAGCGCTGGCACGAACGTGCCAGCGCCTCACCACTTCCCAAAATGGAGGTGGTCGCTGGGCGTACGTAGCCGCGGGCTAACTGCCCCATTAGTTTCCCAATGGCGAGTGACGTGGATTAACGGAGAGAGAGGGAGAGAAAAAAAAGAAAGACGCACCTCGCAGTGCCAGCCCGAGATGAAAGCGAGGATGCAGAGGCGGAGTCCTCGGATAGCAGGAGCAGTTGATGTTGTCGATGGGGTGCCTAAAGATTTGAATTCTCGGAGGAATAAGGAAGCACATGAAGAGAAAAGCTGAAGGGAGGTGGAAGGGAGATGAACGGGGCAGCTACCACTGTGAGGTGGCAGCACGAAGACAAGTCGGTGCATTAGACGCCGATGTTGGTTGCGCGCGCAACCAACATCGGCGTCTAATGCACCGACTTGTCTTGCCCCATCGCACCGCCGCCGTCCTCTGCTGCTGCCTCCCTCCACATCCATCCACCACCTGAGGCCAACGTCTCGACCATAGAACCCCCGCAGGAGACGCAAGAGGACGCTCCAGGTGAGTGACCCCTCGGCCCGCGAGGAGAAGACGAGCGCAAATGCTCGTCTTCTCCTTTTCTCCTCCCAACCCACCAGCCCAACTCGTACACGCCATACAGGTTGCGTCGGCACCCACCGCATCCCCCGCCCTTGCACCACCGAGACGCCTGACCAACCGGCAAAATCGTCCTCGCCACTCTCTCCATCGTCCCTTCCATCGGGCTCGCGACGGCGAGCCTTTCTGCCCTCATGTCGTGACGACTCGCGGCCGCTCTATCCAGCCTCCTCTCCCTCCTCCAGCTTTCTCCTCTGCATCCACACGTGAGCCCAACGGCTCGACAGTCGAAGACCGGCAGGAGAATCAGGAGGAGGCGCAGGAGCAGGACGAGGGGTCCGGGTAAGTCCATTCGACTTCCCGGCGCGCAGGCCCAACGGCTCCATTTTCGAACGCCCCGGTCAAGGCTGGCGCTGTCCCACGTAAGTCCTCTCCTTTTTTCCGCTCAGGCTGCCAGTCGTCGCTTCGCTCACCTCATTCCTCTCCGTCTCTCGCCCCGCCGTCTGACTCGCCCCGCCCTGTCCCTCGCGCCGCCGTGTCCCTCGCCTCTCGCTCACCTCTCTCGGTCCGGTGCCCTCTCCCTCATCTCTCTCACCCGGCGGCCGTGTCCCTCACCCCGCCGCCGTCTCTCTGGCCCTGCCTCCTCTCGTGGCGCTCGCCCCGCCGTCTCGTTTGCCCCCGCACTCTCCCCCGCTCTCCCGTCTCTCATCGCCCTCGCCCGTCTCCTGTCTCCCTCGCCCGTCTCTCCTCTCCCTCTCCCGTCTCCTTCTCCCGTCTCCTTCTTCCGTCGTCCTCTCCCGTCTCTCGTCGCCCTCGGCCGTCATCCTCGCCCGGCTCCTGTCTCCCTCGGCCGTCTCCCTTTCCCGTCTCCCGTCGCCCTCGCCTGTTGTCCTCGCCCGTCTCCCGTCGTCCTCGCCCGCACCGCGTCTCTCCCTCTCCCTCTCCCTCGCCTATCTCCCCCGTGCTCTCTCACGTCTCCCGTCTCCCGTCTCCCCCGCTCTCCCGTCTCTCTCGTCCCCTTGCGCTCTCTCTCGTCCCCTTGCGCTCTCCCTCGCCCCCGCGCTGTCTTTCCTGTCTCCCTCGCCCCTCCGTCATCTTGCTCGCTGCTGTCTCGTTTCCCTTGCCCCGCCGTCTCACTCGCACCCCCCGCCGTCTCACTTCCCCCGCCACTGTCTCTCTCAGCGAGATAGCAGCTCGGAGCATCGAGCACGGGGGGCATGAGTGCGTGAGCAGCGGGAATGGGAGAAACAGGAGAGAAGGCCTACGGTGAGTGCATCCACTGCTGTCGCCGCCATACTCTCATCTCCCTCCCTCTTCCTTCAGCCGGCTCACGAGCCCAATGACCCGGGCTCTCCTGCGTGAGCTCCCCTCCCCTTCCCCGTCCTGTTTCCACTCTCGCAGTCGCCTATGGCATTCCACAAGATCACGTAGACACCGTCCTCTTAGCAGACGGTGTCTGTGTGATCTTGAAGGCATTTGTATACGCAGCAGGGAAATTCCGCCCGCCACCGGTCACTGCAGCCATGGTGGGACCTCAACCACTTTGTTAATGCTGCCAGCACTGCGTACCATCTAGTTATTAGTTCTATGTACATCTTGTAGTCATAGATATGCATGTCTGTTGTATGTATCAATATATTTCATTTATTATGCCCTGAAGTGCCCTGAGGACTCTTGAAGAGCCTTGAGGCATCTTGAGATGCCTCAAGAGGGTGGCTGTGCCTCAAGGCGCCCCAACGCCAAACAGTTTTTCCTGATGTTCGTCCTCAATCTCAACATCGCCGCCAAGGCTCATCGGGACGGTAAGGATTTCAAAGCCTGTCTGGTCCTCCCAATTGGCACATTCGCCGGCGGAGAATTGTGTTTGTACGAACCTGGGCTGGTGCTTCCATTGAGGTCCGGCGATTGCGCGGTTTTCCGGTCATGCGATGTCACCCATTTCAACCTTACCTACACGGGCACAAGGGCGTCGATCGTTCTGCACTCTGACAGGGAAGGATTGAAGTGGGTAAACGGTAGGATGGGTTGGGAAGGAAACTCCTACTTGGATGATGTGGGATATCGACGGAGATGAGGGATATCGTAGTCAGATATTTCTGGAGTATGGTAACCCGGCGGGGCTTGCCGGTGGGGTCCCCTGACGCATAAACCCTCTGCGGTCCCATGACGGGGCAGTCTTCCACTCATGCGATATCACTTATTTAACCTCACGTACACGGGCACCGGGCTTCTGTCATACTCCATTCGGATAGAGAAGGGATACAGTGGGTAAATGGGAGGATGGGCTGGGCAGGACACTCATATTTCAATGATTTCTGACAAGTGTTGGAGAACGGTGTTTCGTAGACATAATCACGCCCGGTTCATGCGTGCCCTCACCTTCCCACCCTTTCGCAGGGTTCGTGACGAATCTGAACATCGCTGCCAAGGCTCATCGGGACGGTAAGGACCTCGAGGCCTGTCTGGTCCTCCCGATTGGCAGGTTTGAGGGCGGCGAGTTGTGCTTGCATGAACCTTGTGCTTGCATGAACCTGGGCTGGTACTTCCATTGCGGTCCGGAGATTGCGGGGTCTTCCATTCGTGCAATATCACCCATTTCAATAATTTCTGGAATATAGAACCAGAGGCCGTTTTGTAGCAGGGATATTTCCAGCATATTCACCATCATATTGCATCACTGGAATGACTGAGTTTGTCGAGACCCCTCCTACCATCCCCTCCTTAGGTTAAGTTTCATTGAACCTCCTTCCAGTAGCGCACTTCCATCGTCAACCTTAACCTTCAGTCTCATTGGACCCCTTCCCTTGTGCCACAAGTTTTCCTTCAACGTTTCACCTGACCTTATGCCCACCTGCTGACAGATTTCCGGTGGTTCTATCTGCTGATCATGCTTCATTACATTCACAGAAGACCAGAGTGCTGGTCTTCACTTTCGATGAAAGCCTAGCAGCTGTTTGTAGATCTACCCTGCTCGGAACAGGGCCAAGGCTGGTAGAATTTCGTAGGCTGCATCGGACGGACCGATGCCACGGAGAATATGGCGGGTGAGACCCGGCTTGGCCTATGAGTCTCTTGGCCTGCGGGTCGTTCCGGTCACGTCCGAGTCACTTCCCGGTCATCCTTGGTTCCGCCATTACCGCCCGCCTGTGGTTGCTTATAAACCTCAGGTCTGCCTCCGAGTCTGACACAACCCACCCGGTTCCTCTGCACTGTCCTCCTGCCTCCATACACCTGTACATAACTATCATGCCGTACGCCAACGTTCCCTACACCAACGTTCCCATCGACGTTCCCGCCAACGTTCTCCACACCAACATTCTCCACGCCAACATTCTCCATGGCAACGTTCCCCAAGCCTACGATCTCACCACGCCCCGCACCTTCAACCCCCCCTCTGCAACGTTCGATCCTACCGGTACAGCCGCCTACCACCCCAGTGGGCCATACGATCCCAGCGCCACCTACCCCCAGTCCTTTGACCGAGTTCCTACTCCCCCTGGAGGGAGGCCCGACGTCGATATGAGTGAGTACTTGCGAACGTCTTTGTTGACTCCACTCACTTTTTCACGGCGGTCTCCCTCTTAGATTCCGACCGAGGCGACGGAGCGTCCAACAAGAGTGACGCAGGGAAGAGCGACGCGGGGAGCCACTTCTCCCAGCTGACTCATCTGTCTCATCGTTCAACTTCGGACCTCCTTAGAGACATCCTGGAGAATGTACATGGTCATCGCGAGGAAGCGCGGTTGGGGCGGAAGGAGGATATGCGGGAGCTCAAGGAAACTGTTCTCGACCTCAAGGAGACCGTGGCGGCTTTCACCAAGTCTGTTTGTGAGTGGCTTTACTTGTCTGCTACGGCGATTGATACCGACTCCCATTCGCGCACTTGAACGGTAGCTGAGAGCTTGGAGAGCAACAACTCCCTCTTTCGGAGGATGGCCGACAGGTTCATGAACATCGAGGACGACCGCGCGAAGCTTAGACTAGAGACCGCAGAGGTACGAAAAGATGCCGCTGATGTCCGGTTGTCCGCGGCGGAGATTCGTGTCGAGGGTCGCAAAACGCGACAAGAATTTGAGCTGTTGGAGCGGTAAGTACAGCTTAGTTCCCCTTCGTCAGCGTATCCACTGCTAATTTATTCCTGAAGACACTTCGACGACAGGACCAAGTCCCTCATCGACGGCGTCGCTTCAGCAGCCGCCAAGGCGGCTGCTGAAGTGGCTGCCCACGCGGCCGCTGAGGCGACTATCCTGGCGATCGCCCGTGCGCAAGACGTCGACGAGGACGAGGAGGATGGGGAGGGCGACCATGAGTAGAGGTAAGTACTCCGTCTTCTTGCTTCATCACAAATTAGGCTTAACTATCCCTTAGTCTAGGGGCCAGCCTAGGGCGCACGCCGCCGCCACTCACCAGCACATGTGTACGTCTCCTCTACGGCGTTCTACCTCCTATCTCTGTCATCGTTGGACTAGTCTCGCGTTCTTTTCGTCTGTGTATCATGGGAACTCCCATCTCCCTCTCGGCGTCTTCGCTATGCATCTTCACTATCGCATCCTCTGTAGCTGTCGTGTTCTCGGTGTGGTCGTGTTCTCGGCGTAGTCTGTTCTCTGTACCGTCGTAAAGCCATGCACTATTTATAGAAGCGGTTTCTACGTATAGTGGCCAAGCTCTGGCATCAACAGGGATTAAAGAGGGGAGCCTCTATATAAGTAGAAGCAAAGCGCGACTGGCGTAAAAGCTGGGGAGAACATGGAGGGCGAGCTGCTCTGGGCGTTCTGCGATGATGTGCTCTCCTGCGGGATCTCACCCAGCGAATCATCGCTGGGATCATATGGTGGTTCTTTGGGGATCTCCATCCTTGGCAATGTCAAGCTCGTCGGCGCCGCGCTGCTCCACGGGGAGTGTTTCGGCTGAAAGGGGAAGACGAAGCGCCTGCTGTCCTACCCAAGTCATCGTCCTTCTGTCCTATCTCGCACTGGAATATCAGTAAAATCTATGTCAAACCCTGTCGAAAACATGGCAAGCGACTTTAAGACAAGCCGAGCCTGGAATGGGCGAACATGTGTGATGAGTGGCGGGTGGTGGATATGAGTGGCGGGCGGGCCGAGGGTTTACCGGAGGCGGTGTTCGGGATTACAAAGGGGACTAATACGAAAAGTAAGTGGCGATAAACGAGCATTAGTGTGGGGCGGAAATGAATAAATGTGCAGATTGACCGTCATACTGCTCCAGCTAGTACAGTAAACGGTCACCCAGTGCAAATAAATCAGTTTTTATGGTATTATGGCCATACACGAATGACTCACAACAGAATCTTACAAATAAATTTTCAAACAGGAACAGGAACAATATTGCAGGCAGTTCGAAGCTGTAAAGGCGAGTTCCAGGCTCCAGCGAGTTGGTGGCTGTTGGTCGGAGTCGGTTGTTGGAATCCGCATAAGTACGACCAAAGCCGTAGGTTGAGCACAGCTTTCCAAATTACAGGCTACCGTGACAGCAAGCGCCGTCAAGCCTCGAGCTCTTTGCTTGCGCATGCCGGGAGGAATGTCGGGCTCCGTCGTTGAAGTTGCAGAGTCACTGAGGGTGGAGATCGTGTCGAGGCTTACTGAACGAAGATCCTTCCCGCCGAGTCATTTCGCCTTCTCCCGGGCCATGCAACGTCATCGTTTCACTGGCACGGAGTCCCAGTCTTCGTTCGTTTCGCTTGTAATCTGCTTTATAACGAGCCCCGGCGGCGCACCAGAATGTGTCTTGGTTTATAGCTAATCCCGAAAATGAGGAAACTGTCATTTTCTTTGGTTGTCGAACTCACCGTCAGTACATCTTCCGACCGTGTCCTACTCGTCTTCCGAGTCCGAGAGAGAGAGACGCCCATCACAGCCTGCGCATCCGAACCATGCTATCATCTATGGCGTATCCAATATAAACTGGATGTTCACTGAGTCGTGATTTCTGCCCAGTGACACAGTCACAAGTGAAGCTTACACTATAGACCAAACCCAGGGACACGATGACAAATTCCAACACATCGACACAGACGGGGATTGGGTCGAATTTCGAAACTCAGGATACAAAAATTGAAGCTACTAGCGTCGGCGACGCTTAGCAGGGAGCTCCTCTGGATCGGGAGCAGCCTCTCCCCTAATGCGACGCGAACTTCGTGTGGGACGCTTCGCCAGGCCTTCCTGCACGGCGGATGCAACCGTCTCCGCCCTACGCTTCGTTCCCTTGCCTGCCTTCACTCCCGTCTCCTCTTTCTTCGTTTTCTCCGCGTCGTGCAGCCGCGCCCGAGTCCCTCGTACTGGCAGCTTTCTCCTCCTCTCATTTCCCTCATTCGCCTCGGTCGCTCCCGCCACCTCTGTCCCTTCTCCAGCCCCGCCCTTCTGCGCCATCGCCTTCCAGAACTCCTCCGCAGGCACCTCCTCCTCCCCCGGCTCGCTCTTCACGACGTCCTCGTCCCGCCCCTCCGGCCAAGTCTTCAGCGCGGCCTCGAAGAGCGCCTGCACCGCGTCGTAGTCCCCCAACTTCCGCGCCAGCTCCCCGACGTCGAGCTCCGCGACCGCCGGGTTCCTGTATGTCCGCGGGAGGTCGCGGTGGAGCCCCCGGCGAGGGACGGTCTGCACGTAGTTCGCGTGGCACCACGTCAGGTACTCCTGCAGCAGCGCGTTCAGCGCCTTGTCGAGCGGCTCGGACCTGCCATCCCGGCCCTCCGAGCGGCGTCGCCAGTAAAAACGCAGCTCGTCCTTCGCGGGGGCGGAGAGGATGCGGGCCTGGCGCAGGGCGAGCCGCTTCGACGCGGACACGCTCCAGCCGCACGGCGATTCGCTCGACCTCTCGGCGGAGAAGAATGTGTCGAGAAACCGATTGGGGGCGTCTGGGGGGCGCAGGTTGCTGGGGAGGTGGAGGGCGGCGGTGTAGAGGAGGATGTAGAAGAAGGACTCGAGCTCGTCGGCGACGGTGAGCGGCTTTTTGGGGGAGTGCATGTACGCGATAGAGGTGAACTTCCATGAACGCTAGACAGTTGGAGCACAGCGTGAGTGGGGAGACGGACGGAAGACTGTGCGAATGGCTTACCCTGCCGTGGGGATTCGTTGATCCCTTGTTCTCCTGCGTTGGTGCGAGTCGGGGGAACTCCCAGTCCATGAGCATCCCACGCCACTTTACGGTTGGCTGCTCAGGATTTGTCGTCGCGTCGATGGTGGGGCAAACAAGGATATTGCCATAACTAAGGTCACCATGCAGGAGCCCCAAGTGCTTCGCAGCCCAAGCGTGTGCTAGAAGTTGCGCCGTTAAACCTGTGCACGCCTGGTGAGACCAGCGGGGAACTCACCGGTGATGCAGTCGTGCATGACCGAAACCAACTGTCTGCTTGAACTGACCTCGCTAAGCTGTAGACAGATCTCCTCGGTGACCATCCTATAATGCCTCAATCGCGTCGGTTCCTCGTTATCTGGAAACCTGTCCCATGTAGTCCAGAACTCCGGCGTTCGCGTGTCTTGTCCGGGCAAGTCAGCCTCGCACATCAGTGTCGGGACGTACGGGACACCAGCCCTGTTCAGCCTCCGGAGAACCTCGCCCTCCCGCTCCAACAGCACCCCATCAACCGCCACCTCCCTCCACGTGTCCTTCAAGCACACGAACTGCAGCGCCTCCAGATCGTACGCAACGAAGACACGGGTGTTGCGCTCGTCGATCGACGCACCGACAGACGGCCGGTATGACAGTGGCGCGCCGACGAGGAACTCGCGTGGCACGTCGGGTTCTTCGTCGTTCGGCATGATGAGCTTCCAGAGCGGCTTGTCGTGCTTGAAGTCATCGTTGTCGGCGGGGTCTAATAACCCTCGGAACCAGCTTCGCGCGTGTCTCCAATGTTGCAATCGCAGAGGGTCGTAGTGCACGACTTTCGGTGGTACCGCTGCGCCGTCATGCCACGGAATGTCGATGTCGTCGTGTCTCTGAGCGAGGTTCTTCATGAAGTTGTAATGGGAGGTACCGGGGAGGATAGGGACAGACATCGGGTCGAGTCCGAGCTGCTCCTCGGTGAGCATTGAGAGGCGCCAGAAGAGGTCGGGGAGGACGGCGGGGTCGCGGATGTAGTCCTTGGGCCTGGAAAGGACCGTGCCGGAGCGGTCGCAGCGCACTGGCTGCACGAAGTCGTGCCCCACGACGACGACGAAGACTGCTGTGAGGTGCTGTACGGCGAATTGATGTTGTGCTCTGGCGATAACGTCTTTGCGCCGATATGGTTCTGTCGGACCAGGAGACTCCGAGTCCTTGACGGTGAACAGGAACAATACCTGAGGACGGGCCCATGCAGGACGCGAATCGTTGATTGGTTCCATGTGACCCCATTCCAGTTTGTCGTCCAAGGACGTGTCGTCGAGGCATAGAGAGTGGTTGGGGCAGAGCTTTAGTTTGTCGACCAACCATCGCTGGTTTGCCGAGTGGTTAGGACCCACCAGTCGCAATACACAATCATGAAGTGAACGGCGACGTACCATATACTCTCCGGGAGTGCGCCCCTGGCGTTCAGAGGCTTTCGCAGTCGTCTGGCGGATAGACCGAAGGGTATAGTGGTTGGGAGCTGGGTTCTGGCGAAGAAGGGGATCATTCGGGGACGTGGGGGCTTTCCAAAATGTCTCCACAAAGGTCTTGTAGTCGAGGTATGTTTGTGCCTGCATTTGAGACATAGAAATCGAAGACTGAGATGAAATGGAGGAGACCTTAGATGGTGGTGGTTGTAGCCTGCAAGAGTGGCGCAGGTCGTTGCAACTTGAGGCCAAGTATAAAGGGATGCTGTAATAGGCAAGTGGCGGGCCGTCCTTGTTACCGTATTGAGAGAACAATAATCGGATCGATTGGGCATAAAATGCTTGTCGCAACGCTTGTTCTGCTCAACCTGCCTGGTAGCCTCGCGGTCACCATGTGTGTATTGGCCGCTTCCCCTCCAACTTAACCCAACGTCATGACATATCGCTGTGGATCAAATGAGTATATACCAGTATATGCGAGTGCAATGCCTAACTTACGGGTACACACATGCTCTCTAGAGCAGCCTGCACTGTGCACAAGTATGACTCAAAGTCGACCAATGGTAGTTGCAAGTAAGTTGAGATTGATGGTCGAAAGCGCTGACGACTTCGAACTCGTCATTACCCGCTGACAGTTGACGGCGAGCGCAGTACTTTGTCGTTCGGTCGAATACGACTCTACATACAAAGAGCACATCGCGATTTGGCCGCCACTTGAGAATATTAAAGGCTTGACCGTGGTCGAAAACGACACCGGCGCATAGCAGCGGCAATACGGAGTCGCCTCCAAACAATCCACGTCGGTCCCGAGTTTGAATATATGTGTCAGCCCGGAACTGCGGGGTTCCTCGAGCACGTTGTGCCAGTGTTGGCAAATGTGGGTGAGCGAGAGCAGCTTGTGCCATTTGGTCCACGCGCCGCTCATGAAGATCTTGAGGACGAGCTCGGCAGGAAGTCGATTAGTGGGGGCGTCGACATTGAAAACTGAACGGAGCGAAAGGATACGCCGTCTACCTAGGCCCTCCTGTTTCCCGACAGAGAGCTGACCGAAGGTTTCTTGAACATTCAAGTTTGATGGAGGTGCTAGGAGAGTTGCCGCCCTGGGCGCCATCACTCCCCAAAACGCACTGAGATTGGTGGCTCAGTTTCAAGTCAGCAACGCGGTTCAAGGAGGGAAATGATTGTATGGCATACAGGGCTCTCTACGGTGAAGATGAATTTTCCTTGCATGATGGAGAGAGAGACAGATTTTGAGATTTGAGATGCTCAGCGCCGGGTCAATGGCGCTGGACCCTAACCCTATCCTAGGGTTCCACATCCAGCAAAACCTCGGCGACCGATTTATCATTTAGCTCTCTAAGTTACAGCTGAGTACTATCCTTCTATATGCGCCTGATACTCCCCTCATCGTTCCAGCTGGCATCATGTCTCCGTGCACCGTCATGGAGCAGGAGCTTGGAAATCATCAAAGACATACAGTGCGCGTACTGTAGTAGTTGACACGTACGCAACCCCGACTCAGACCGGACACTACTAGGACCCATGGTACTACCATGTGCATGTCCCGGGGAATGCTTTCCGTAATCTACCGCGACGCTGTGGTCTATCGGGGTTTCAGACTCAAGCTAGGCGGCCACGCGCGGCCGTTGCACCCTATACGGCGCATGAAGCCCGCCCATGGCAGTTCGCTCACGGCTCCGCGTGTGGAGACCGCCGTCTCTACTGGCGAAGAATGGCCGGTGAGCCACCCGGCATGGACTGGATTGTGAGTCGGGCCTCCCTTTCTGCCATTCGGCGACTCCGTGAAACCTACTCGAGGCTGATGTGTGGGCGCACTCAGCGGCGTAGTCGCTGAACGGCTGCGCACGAAGGCAAGTGTCTGCGACCCTTCAATCCTTGGGCGGATGTTTCGCAAGAACATCGCTGGCCGTTATAAAAGCCTAGCGAAGTGAACGGAAATCTTCAGTGGTGCACTTCGTACCGTCCTCGGCTTCGAACACTTTCTTCTCCCCTTCGTTTCGTCGTCGCCGCTCTTTCTTCGCCACCCGCTCACGGCCATTATGCAGTTCATGACCGTCACCCTCGCCTTCCTCGCCGCCGTCCTTCCCACTGCGCTCGGCGCGACGACCTCTTCCTCCGTCTCAGTGTCATACGACCCGACGTACGACACCGGCTCGAACTCGCTCGCGGTCACCGCCTGCTCCGACGGCTCAAACGGGCTGCTCCTCAAGGGCTTCACCACATTCGACTCCCTCCCGTCCTTCCCGTATATCGGCGGCGCGGGTGTCATCCCAGGCTGGAACAGCGACCAGTGCGGGACGTGCTGGCAGCTGAGCTACAACGGCAAGAGCATCAACGTCCTCGCGATCGACCACGCCGACGCGGGCACGTGGAACATCGCCTTCGCGGCGCTGAACGACCTCACGAACGGTCAGGCCGGAGACCTTGGACGTGTTGACGCTGTCGCGACCTTGGTTGACAGCTCTGTTTGTGGTCTATAGGCGGTATGTGTGTCTGGCTTGTGGTGTGTGATAGGATGTGTCGCATTAAGTGTACTTATTGCAGGTCGAGCCTGAGGATCCATTAGGTGGACATTAACATATGGACTTCTCTTGACCACCGGTCGGACTTTTGGGTGTATCTTCACACGTTATTTGTGGATACCATAACATCGGGCATCGACAATACTTTGAGTCGGAATCATACACCCGACTAAGTACTGGAATAACTGTTTGTCGTACACAGGTCGTGTTTGCGCGGCGTATGGCCAAGAACCTCCCATTTAGATAGATCGGATCAGTGCATTCGCGTAACAACTGGGCTTTCCTTCGGAAGACTACACTACGTGGCCGGCGGTAGCAAAACGGGTGCGTGAAGACCGTCATGTGGAGTGCAAACGAAATACCAATTTCCCCACTCCGCGATATCGAGGCTCCCGGGGAGGGTCTGCGAGCGCGGCCAAGAGGTCCCCGTGCGAGGGGTCGATGTGCCTGATCGGCGAGACACGGACTTTGAACACATCGTCCAGGGCAGGGGAGAACGACAGCGCGACGCTGTAGAATCCATGGCTATCGTGGTACTTGAACGTCCTCGCCATTCCCGGCCATGCCCTGACGTGGTCGTTTTCGCAGTCGTGCACCGCCGACTGCAGCGGGTCGGTGCCGTATGGGCGGAGGATCAGTCGGGCCCAGTGGGGACGAGTTGGCAGCTCCGGATCGATATCCTCTGGGTTCGCGTGCGGACACCTCCCCAAGGCTATCCAAATCCCTGGATGCGTCGTCTCCTTCAATTCCAGGACAACCGTGCCCCGCCGGGGCTGAAACAGAGTGAAGGAGTATCCCCGTCGGAGGAGAGGTCCCAGTGAATCCCAAGCGAAGTGGAAGTGAGAATTCACCCGAAGGAGTTGGCTCAACCAGAGATAGCGCTTGAGTTTGAACTCGTCCCCGGCTCGGAGGCATGCCGCAACCACCGCGGGAGAAAGCGTCGACGCGGAGATGGGGTCGTCACAAATGTATATGTCTGTCCACTTGGCTGTCTGCCCGTAAAAGCGCAGGGTCTTCAAGTCGCCATCGAGCAGCGCCGTGCGGGGGTTGAACATAACTATAGTCCTGGATCCCTGGTGATAATTGATACGGATGCCGATGCAGTACAAGGGGAATGACCCAAGCAGGGGGTTTCTCTCAGTCGAGCACGGGGAGAGAAGGAGGGCGAGATGTTGGTTTTTATCTTGAGCGTTGTCTTTGTAGGAGAATAGGATGGCCATCTGGAGGTGCTTGATCTGGAGGAGCGGGATATGCGCCCGGACGCCATAGGGAGTGATTTCGAACGTCAGCAAGTCAGGAATGTATTTCGAATGGGAGCGTTGGGCCCGGAACATATTCCAGATACTTGGCTATGAGAAAGGATCTAACATCAGCCTCTACTTTCATGTCGTAGAAGTATTGTTTGAGTGCTTACCAATCGAGACACAGAGCCAGGAAGTTGCAATCCGCTAGGGTCGATCAAAGCGCATCTAGTTCCTGCCGCACTGGCGAAATCCGACGGCGAATTCGCCAAGAAACGAGCGTCGACGTCGTGGGCATCATGACCGGAGTGACAACCACCTAGTTGAGGTGGGTTGACTCGGAGGAGGCTCGGGACCGCTTCGGACGGAGTGTTGCTCCACGCAAACAGCGAGGTGTCGACGCATTGCTTCATTATTTCCTGCTGAAGCCTCCTGAACGCCCGCCGGCCCTCGCCGTACAACGTCGGCATGTTGATCCCGAAGAGACCCATCAGACAGTAAGCCTCATCTTCCGGGCGCGTCGTCTCGCGCCCTGCAGCCCAAGACATACGCTGTGCGATGCTGGCGTCGCTGAACGTCTCTTGGTATGAAAGCACCCCGGCAGGCACTCCTGTGATCTGCTCCAAAACGTGACTGAGCTCTGCCTTAGACCCCAGCATCTCCCACCTCCCAGACACGAAGAATAAGACAGCAGGTGCCAGGAGCTCCTGCAGGGTCCATCCCCGCTTGTGCCACCTACTCCTCCGGAAGGCCGAGGTTTCGCGGCCGAGGATGGCCGCATCGACGGTCGGGACGTCAGCGAGGTATGCGTAACAGACATTGGCCAGGGAATAGTAACGGAACATCGAGTTGATAGCTTCGGAGAGCTCAGTGCTGCTCGTCTTATCGATACAGCAGGTGTCGACCCACAGCCAATCGTCGCCGTGTTGCTCTGCGAGTTTGCAACATTGCCGGATTTTGTCAGAAACGTGGTCACGGGAATTCAGACCGGCTTCGGCACAGGAGGCGCGCAAGGCCTGGATATCCTGGAAGGATTGCTCGTTCGGCAGGTCCCATACGTGGGAAAGGATGGCATATCCTCCGGGAACACTTTCCGGGGACACGAAGTAGTGGAGCTCTGCACTGGCAGTTCTGAGGAGCCACATTCTTCAAGAGACGGCTTCCTCCTGCACGTCAGTGACTACTGAAAGACTGCCAAACAGTATATGCTTACCAGTTACCAAGGACGGGTCCCCCAACTCCGGGAAGGCGTGTCGAATATCAGGGCGGATGAGGCTGAGATGAGAGGCTTGGACAGTAGAGATCCGTCGGAGTGATTTGGGGACTGTCCCTTCTCAGAACTCTGTGGAAAACAGGATGGGGGGGGAGGAAAGTAGTGAGCGACGCGTGGAGGTGCGGAGAGGGACGGGAAGTAGATGGAATGTAGCGTATGCATACCATGTCTACGCTTGAACCTTATATGTATGCCCCTGGTATGCCCGGTGCAGGAAGAGATGTGGCCGCTCGGTCGAGTTGGACCATCGCGATTGGTTTCCTTCGATCTACTTAATCAACCTTCCATATCACACGTCACTCCAGCAACCGCCGACTGGCCGACTCAGTGCACCTATGGAACGCCTTGAACTCTTTGGGCATTCGAAGAGAGAGGATCTCAAAACAAATATACATCCAGAGGCTGACGAAAAGGTAGAGATTGCGGCCTGGCAAGGAT
Organism: Ganoderma leucocontextum; assembly: GCA_020736865.1. Taxonomy (NCBI): domain Eukaryota; kingdom Fungi; phylum Basidiomycota; class Agaricomycetes; order Polyporales; family Polyporaceae; genus Ganoderma; species Ganoderma leucocontextum. The sequence continues at coordinate 604,365 of JAHKGY010000013.1, read as the reverse complement.
ATGCTCATCAGAACCTGCTATTCACAGAAAAAATGCATCCACAAACCACATCAATATCTCCCACGGCGCGATCCACCGCCATACCCACCGCCACCGTCGCGATACCCTCCGTCGCGATTTCCTCCGTGGCCACCACGGCCCCATCGCCTCCCACGACCTCCCCTACTACTCTCATACCCATCAGGCTCCCCACCGCCATGTCCAAACATGTCCTCCTGCGAGGGCAGCGGGCCGCTCTGCCGTCCCACCACAGGCCCCGCTGACGCGGACCCACCACCATCGAACCCGCCCAGTCCAGGAATTCCACCCAGCCCAGGAATCATATCATCACTCGTATCCATGGCGCTCGACTGGCTAGGGAAGCCAGCCCCGGACGCCGCTGAGCCTGTGGGCCCATCGCGCCCGTCTTCCTCCTTGCCGCCCCACCAGCCGTTCGCGCCGCCGGCCATGCCGAAGCCGGGCACCATCGCCTCCTCGTCCTCCTCCTGCCCTGACGTGTCCGTGATCTCCGGTGGTTTCTCGCCTCCCCCGGAGAACACGGAGGATGCGTCTCCGGGACGCTCGCGGCACCAGAAGCGTGTGGTGTGGTCGTTGGATGCGCTGACGAGGATGTGACCGAGCGGGTGGAAGGCGAGCGCCCAGACGTTGGAATCGTGCGCTTGCGAGAGCGTCGCGCGAGGTCCGGGTTGCTGGGAGAGCGCCTGGGACGCTGGCGGCTCGGAGGAAGACGAGAGGTCCCAGTGGAGGATGGCACCTTCTGAGCCACCGGAAACGAGCATTGGGTGAAACGGGTGCCAGGCGATGGCTGGCAGGAGGGGCAAATATGAGTTGAGCATTGAGTAACGATACGATCTGGTACACCCACAGCAGACTTCTTTCTTGTGTCCCTTCAGCAGGCGAAGTTCCTTCATCGCCCGGATGTCGAAGACACGGACGGTCTGGTCTCTTGATGCGCTGGCCACAAGATCCCCGTTTGGTGACCACGCGAGAGCCTGGACAGTGTTCTTGTGGTAGTGCCTATACTGAACTCGTTAAACCCATCCCACCAACAAAGCCGGTCTGACGCACAGGGTGGATAGAACGGTCGCTGTCCGAGGGTCCCAGAACTTGATCATGTTGTCTTTGCTGCCCGACACCAGAAGACCCTTCGTAGGATGCCATTCGACACACTTCACATCCCAACCGTGACCTAGAGCGACTAGTCAACAACACAGAAAGGCATCATGCAGGCACGACGCTCACCGGTCAATGTCCGCTCCGCGCGTTGCTCCTCGAACGACCATAGCCTAATGGTGGAGTCATCGCTAGCAGTGGCAAACCTGTTATCATCCGGGCTGAAGCTCAGCCCACGGATTGCTTCTCGGTGGCCCGTCCATTGCGTCAAGTTGTTCATGTTCGGCTGGAAGTACTTGATGACACCGCTCTGGTCAGCGGACGCAAGGAACGCTCCCGAGTGGGTGAACTGCATTGTTCGGACGGCGGAGTCGTGGGCTTGCAGGATGGTCTCGAAGTTGAACGTCAGGCCATTCCACAGCGTGAACTCGCCGCTCGTGGAGCCAGTCAATATTCGCCGCGCTTCTGGTGTCCACTACGAGGGCTTCAGCGTTGGAAATTTTGCGACACAGAGGGTTATTGCGGGATGGACTGACCACGACACAGTTGACCGGACATCTGATCTTGTTGGTGGATGTATGCACGAACTTAGTGCACAAGGATGTTGAAGGGTTGTTGGGGTACGCCTTCGACGGCAGGAGCTGCACACGAGATATATTGAGTCTCTGTACTCCGTACATGCCCGACAGTCCACCCCTACATCAATGATATACGGCGGCGCAGGCCTCAGCTGAGGCACATACGTCGAGTTTGGCCGCATTTTGCGCAACTGTGCGACATGCCGTCAGCTATGCTGGCATGCGAGTGGATATATGCGGCGCACTCACCAAAACCCATCGTCCCATAGCTCCTCCATAGTCGACTGTCCTCCGCGGGCGCACCTTCTTCACGGGCTTGCCGTCTGCCAGCTGTCTCGCCATATCCATCTCCAGAGCCCGAGGGTCTTCTGGCGGCGGGGTGTTGGGAATCTCCAAGTCGCGCTTCGGCGTCCATCCTATCTTGGGCGCATCCTGAGACGGAATATAACGAGCAGGAAGAAGAACAGGTAAGGAGTCCGTCGAAGCCATTGCAAAGTTCGAGACAGGTCCTCAATGCCTCCAGCGAAGCTGGGACACCTTTTCCCCGATATCTAAGAGAAAAGGTGGTATTGGGGAGAGCTATCACACAAGGTTAACAACCAGGTCGAAGAGGAGCGACTGCTTGAAGACGATATACGCCGTGACGGAAAGTGGGGAGGAGACGATGTTGGGGAGATGAGGGGATGCACAAGGCGCCATTATTCCAATTTGTTGTCCGTGTAGTCGTGGGAACATGCCCATGTTGATTCATCCTTCAAGGCGTAATAATCGTGTGTTATCCGGGGGAAAGGCGAGTTAATATCCTTATCAAGTCATGCGCGGCGGGTCCGTCGGTGGCGTTCCTCTCTTAGCACTCGACCACCACCATGTCCGACTACTCTGATGCTGGTAGCGACTACTACGACTCGGATGACTCGAGAATAGATGTACGAGAGTCTTGCTGTCGAACAATATCTCAATGTTGACTGCTGGCGTCTCCAAGGGCACGAATGATTCCGACTTCGACGACGAGCCGATGATCCCCCAGTCCAAGGGCAAGGACAGGAGCCGCGACGTCGAGCACAAGACCTTATCGGTAGCGCAGCTTCAAGAGCTGGTGAACAATGATATTAATAGTGTAGCTAGCATCATTGGTTTAGAGGTGCGCCCCCGGTGCAGCACTCCTATGTGTTTGTTCGCCGCCACCCCTAGTTGACTCTCACTTCCCCCCAATCTGCTATGGCGTGACAACAAAACCCTCTTCCCCGCGTGAGATGCCTACAGACACCCATCGTGTCCATACTGTTGCGCCATTTCAACTGGAACAACGACCGCCTTATTGAGAAGTTCCTCGAATCCGCAAATCGCGTGCTGCAGGACTGTGGCGAGCCTGCATCTGCGGAGGATGATATGGACATGAGTCCGCCCCCCGCGAAGCGCGTCCGGCTCGAGTCGCCTTTCCCGCCACCATCCGAATTCCTCTGCCCCGTCTGCTGCGACGACGCGCCACCTGCCGTGTTCCACCTACGGTGCAAGCACTCGTTCTGCAAGCCCTGTTGGCAGCTTTACGCGACGTCGAAGATTAAAGACGAAGGGCAGTGCACGTTCGCGTGCATGCACGACGACTGTAGCACCATCGTCGACGGGCCGTCCATCGGCAAGCTGGTGGAGCCCAGCGTGAACGAACGGTCGGTACTGGTTTCTCCTGTCCGGGCATAGTCGACATACATATTGACGCCGCACATTAGCTATCAGGAGCTCATCCGACAGTCCTACGTTGGCGCGCACCCGCAACTCCGGTTTTGCCCCCACCCCGGCTGCACCGAGACGGTCTCCTGCTCGTCCGCGAACAAGTCGTCTCTAGCGACGGTCGTGCCCACCGTCCGGTGCGCGTCCGCACACTCTTTCTGCTTCGGGTGCGGCTTCGACTCCGACCACCGGCCCATCATCTGCAAGTTCGTGAAGACGTGGCTCAAGAACGCGCGCGAGGACGCCGGGACGGCGCAGTGGATCAAGGCGAACACGCGCACCTGCCCGAAGTGCGAGAACAACATCGAGAAGAACGGCGGGTGCAAGTAAGCGTTCAATTCCGCGCCTGCGTTGTGTGTATGAGAATCAGCACTTACGGTACTCTTGTTGTGGCAGCCGGATTCTCTGCCGGCACTGCAACTACCAGTTCTGCTGGCTCTGCATGAAGAACTGGGACGTGCACGGGTACAACAACGAGGTGTGCAACGCGTGGAAGGAGCCGGAGCCGGATGCGCTCAAGACGGCGGCGAGGCAGAGCCTCGAGAAGTGGCTCTTCTACTTCGACCGGTTCAACAACCACGAGATCTCCGCGCGGCTCGATGAGGAGCTGTGCTCCCGCACGGAGGAGAAGATGGTCGAGTGGCAGGAGACGAGCAAGATGTCGTGGATCGAGGTACGTGACCTTCGGTCGTGACTGTCTAGCACTGTCGTTCAACTTGCACCATAGTCCACGTTCATGCACGATGCGGTTGACGAGCTCACGCGATGTCGTCTGACGCTTAAATGGACGTATGCAATGGCATACTTCCTTGCGTCGGGGAACGACAAGGAAATCTTTGAGGCCATACAAGCGTACGTATACGCGATGTATTCCCTGACGGATGTTCACATTGACTCTCCATCCCAGAGACCTGGAAAAGGCTGTGGAGGACCTGTCCCAGCTGCT
>JAHKGY010000012.1:1587500-1589367 GCA_020736865.1 Ganoderma leucocontextum | reverse complement strand
TTAGGGCAGGCAGCAATAAATTTCGATTCAAACCAACTTGCAGTTCTAACACTACTCATATACCACTCCTAACCCTCACCATATCGCTCCTAACCCTCGCCATATCGTCAGCCTAACCCTCACCATGTCTTTCTCGACCTAACCCTAACCCTAACGTGCATGTAAGTCGTGGGTTTACTCGCATTTACCTGCATTGTGAAGCATTTGAACGAGTCTTTACAATTTCGCATTTTACCAATAGCAATGCCAGACTTAGTGAGTTTTTGAGAGGTAAGTTGCGAAATAATGGTTGTTGTAATGGCTGTAACAGAGTTGTAGACCCACATATACATATTGGGCAGCTATCAAGTCGATGTTTACAGATTTAGGGCAGGCAGGGCTTTAGAAATATCGCAGTAGTATGGTTAACAGTGTGGTACTAGTCTGGGTCAACACACCTAGACCGGAGGTTTAAAGTGCAGACTTACTTTAGGGTTAGACTAGGGTTAGAGTCGGAATAGTGGACAGGCTTGTATCTATTATATTCTGTCTAATGCAGTCATGCTATGTCGCATTTTTGAGTGTTGCAATGATTTATATGCACCATTATAAAGGTCGTGTAGTCGACCGACTTATGTGATTACAGGGGTGATATAGCCCACCAGTAAGTGCGAGTCAATACCACCATATAGTCGACAAGTATATCCAAGTCAATGCACCATTACAAGGGTCATATAGTCGACTAGTATGTGCCATCTATGTACTACTACAAAAGTCGACAAGTCGACCATAGCATAGCATACTTTGGGGGAAAGTGCTATAACATCACATTCAAAGCAAAGATAGCATGTCCGCCCACATGAGTACATGCCACATAATGTGCAGCAATATGCCCGGATTGATTGAGGAAGGTAAAGAGACCAAGTCCGCAAAAAAGCGCCCAAAGCGCGCAAATTCTAAGTGTCTGGAATCTGCGGGTTTGCAGGTTTGCATTCTGCACTCCCGAAAAAAGCGTCCATACGGTAGGAGTAACATGCCTGCCACTTTGTAGACTGTTTCCGGGGCTGCCGGGGGGTTGTGGAAGAGGGCAGCCCAGAAATGCGAAAATGTGCACAGGCGGCTAACATTGCGCAAGGGGGAGCCCTGCCAAAATGCGATATAGTGGACACCACTTTTCACGCCTCATGCGCGCCGGGTCCTGGCACAGCCACCCAGAGCGCCCTGCCTACTTCATGAGGGAAAGCTGAAGGGCAGTGGCGAACAGAACGGCGCAAGCTCAGTAATTCGCAATGCTTAGTAGGTCAGTAACTCTTGCCTAGTAGGTCTTGAACGGGTGATAAGTCTTTAGGAGTCCTTATAGGATGTGACGAAGCAGCCTCAGTAAGCCGAACGGTGTAACGGGCTTAGTAGGTGTCGAACGGGTAGAGCACTCAGTAGTCCAGAAGAGAAAGGGGATCCCTCAGTAAGCTGAACGGCGCATGCGCCCAGTAGGTGTCGAACGGGTTGATCCCTCAGTAATTCAGAAGAGAAAGGGGATCCCTCAGTAAGCTGAACGGCGCATGCGCCCAGTAGGTGTCGAACGGGTTGATCCCTCAGTAATTCAGGATAGAACGGGGTTCCCTCAGTAAGCCGAACGGTTGGCCGAGTAGGTTATGGAAACGGATAGAGAACAAGTAATTCGAAAGCTGACGTCCGTCGGTGTCGAACAGAACGGGATCTCTGCGGTACGCCGAAAAGCAAAGTTGGGGTTAGAATGGGAGTCGAAAGGCGCAGTCGAGTAAGCTCCCATTCAAGTGGGATGACTGGCAGTCCCTGGACCGAGCCATAGATGCGCCTGCCTTGCAGGATGTACTGGCTCGCGGATGGGATAGTCGGGATTGTACTGAAT
>JAHKGY010000012.1:1577500-1580000 GCA_020736865.1 Ganoderma leucocontextum | reverse complement strand
TACAAAAGTCGCGCTTGCCTGCATATAAGCCCGCATTTCAATAGAGTACCTACCTCTGCCACTTTGTAGACTGTTTCCGGGGCTACCAGGGGGTTGTGGAAGAGAGCAGCCCAGAAATGCGAAAATGTGCGCAGGCGGCTAACATTGCGCAAGGGGGAGCCCTGCCAAAATGCGATATAGTGGACACCACTTTTCACGCCTCATGCGCGCCGGGTCCTTGCACAGCCACCCAGAGCGCTCTACATACCTTAAGAGGAAAGGCTGAAAGGCAGCAGTGAACGGAACGGCGCAAGCTCAGTACTTCACGCTGCTTAGTACGTTATTAACTCTTGCCTAGTAGATTTTGAACGGAGTAATCCCTGAGTAATCCGAGCCGGATAGAACTGGGAACAACCTTGATAAATCGAACGGTTATGGGTAAAACCGGGGGAATCAAGGAGCAGGGGCTCTAAGCAGTAGTGTGGCTCGGGTTTACCGCTTGCATTGCAATTGATTCGGGTTCTGGGGGTCAACTATTGAGCTGTACAAACATCTTTGTAATGCAATGTAAACTCGCCGCGACACTGCATGTGTGCCCTTGCTCCTGATGCGCTTCAGGTCACTGGGAGCGCATTGTAGCGGGCTGTTTATCCGGTCATTAACATCTGCGTAATGATCGGATAAACGGCTCGTGTGTGAGGGTCCACCAGCCGTTTCGGGTCCTCACAGTGTGGCCGGGGTGGGGTTTACTCCTCAAAGGAAACCCGGGTTGCCTTCTATGGAGGGCAATTCGGGTTTCCAATGAAGAGTAACTCTCATCCCTTGGGGGGGGAGGCCTCGGGGAGGCTGGCGGGGGGCCAGCCTCTCTGAGGTCTCGGGTAGGGGGCTGGCTCTGAGGGGCCAGTCAGCCTCTCGGGTGGGGAGGCCGGCGGGAGGCCGGTTTCTCTCAGCGGAGAGATGACCTCCGCTGCAACTATGCATTGAACTGTTTGTAGATACTTTAGGGCAGGCAGCAATAAATTTCGATTCAAACCAACTTGCAGTTCTAACACTACTCATATACCACTCCTAACCCTCACCATATCGCTCCTAACCCTCGCCATATCGTCAGCCTAACCCTCACCATGTCTTTCTCGACCTAACCCTAACCCTAACGTGCATGTAAGTCGTGGGTTTACTCGCATTTACCTGCATTGTGAAGCATTTGAACGAGTCTTTACAATTTCGCATTTTACCAATAGCAATGCCAGACTTAGTGAGTTTTTGAGAGGTAAGTTGCGAAATAATGGTTGTTGTAATGGCTGTAACAGAGTTGTAGACCCACATATACATATTGGGCAGCTATCAAGTCGATGTTTACAGATTTAGGGCAGGCAGGGCTTTAGAAATATCGCAGTAGTATGGTTAACAGTGTGGTACTAGTCTGGGTCAACACACCTAGACCGGAGGTTTAAAGTGCAGACTTACTTTAGGGTTAGACTAGGGTTAGAGTCGGAATAGTGGACAGGCTTGTATCTATTATATTCTGTCTAATGCAGTCATGCTATGTCGCATTTTTGAGTGTTGCAATGATTTATATGCACCATTATAAAGGTCGTGTAGTCGACCGACTTATGTGATTACAGGGGTGATATAGCCCACCAGTAAGTGCGAGTCAATACCACCATATAGTCGACAAGTATATCCAAGTCAATGCACCATTACAAGGGTCATATAGTCGACTAGTATGTGCCATCTATGTACTACTACAAAAGTCGACAAGTCGACCATAGCATAGCATACTTTGGGGGAAAGTGCTATAACATCACATTCAAAGCAAAGATAGCATGTCCGCCCACATGAGTACATGCCACATAATGTGCAGCAATATGCCCGGATTGATTGAGGAAGGTAAAGAGACCAAGTCCGCAAAAAAGCGCCCAAAGCGCGCAAATTCTAAGTGTCTGGAATCTGCGGGTTTGCAGGTTTGCATTCTGCACTCCCGAAAAAAGCGTCCATACGGTAGGAGTAACATGCCTGCCACTTTGTAGACTGTTTCCGGGGCTGCCGGGGGGTTGTGGAAGAGGGCAGCCCAGAAATGCGAAAATGTGCACAGGCGGCTAACATTGCGCAAGGGGGAGCCCTGCCAAAATGCGATATAGTGGACACCACTTTTCACGCCTCATGCGCGCCGGGTCCTGGCACAGCCACCCAGAGCGCCCTGCCTACTTCATGAGGGAAAGCTGAAGGGCAGTGGCGAACAGAACGGCGCAAGCTCAGTAATTCGCAATGCTTAGTAGGTCAGTAACTCTTGCCTAGTAGGTCTTGAACGGGTGATAAGTCTTTAGGAGTCCTTATAGGATGTGACGAAGCAGCCTCAGTAAGCCGAACGGTGTAACGGGCTTAGTAGGTGTCGAACGGGTAGAGCACTCAGTAGTCCAGAAGAGAAAGGGGATCCCTCAGTAAGCTGAACGGCGCATGCGCCCAGTAGGTGTCGAACGGGTTGATCCCTCAGTAATTCAGGATAGAACGGGGTTCCCTC
>JAHKGY010000012.1:1567500-1570000 GCA_020736865.1 Ganoderma leucocontextum | reverse complement strand
TGGTTACTGACTCCCGTACAAAGGTCGGATTTACTTCCCTTCAACTGGCTACTTACTTGCATACAAAGGTCGGACTTATCTCTCTTCAACTGGTTACTTACTTGTCGGATTTACCTGCCTTCAACTCGCTGCTTACTCCCGTACAAAGGTCGGATTTACTTCCCTTCAACTGGCTACTTACTTGCATACAAAGGTCGGACTTACTTCCCTTCAACTGGTTACTTACTTGCATACAAAGGTCGGACTTATACACTTTCAATCATGTACTTACTGACCTACAAAAGTCGCGCTTGCCTGCATATAAGCCCGCATTTCAATAGAGTACCTACCTCTGCCACTTTGTAGACTGTTTCCGGGGCTACCAGGGGGTTGTGGAAGAGAGCAGCCCAGAAATGCGAAAATGTGCGCAGGCGGCTAACATTGCGCAAGGGGGAGCCCTGCCAAAATGCGATATAGTGGACACCACTTTTCACGCCTCATGCGCGCCGGGTCCTTGCACAGCCACCCAGAGCGCTCTACATACCTTAAGAGGAAAGGCTGAAAGGCAGCAGTGAACGGAACGGCGCAAGCTCAGTACTTCACGCTGCTTAGTACGTTATTAACTCTTGCCTAGTAGATTTTGAACGGAGTAATCCCTGAGTAATCCGAGCCGGATAGAACTGGGAACAACCTTGATAAATCGAACGGTTATGGGTAAAACCGGGGGAATCAAGGAGCAGGGGCTCTAAGCAGTAGTGTGGCTCGGGTTTACCGCTTGCATTGCAATTGATTCGGGTTCTGGGGGTCAACTATTGAGCTGTACAAACATCTTTGTAATGCAATGTAAACTCGCCGCGACACTGCATGTGTGCCCTTGCTCCTGATGCGCTTCAGGTCACTGGGAGCGCATTGTAGCGGGCTGTTTATCCGGTCATTAACATCTGCGTAATGATCGGATAAACGGCTCGTGTGTGAGGGTCCACCAGCCGTTTCGGGTCCTCACAGTGTGGCCGGGGTGGGGTTTACTCCTCAAAGGAAACCCGGGTTGCCTTCTATGGAGGGCAATTCGGGTTTCCAATGAAGAGTAACTCTCATCCCTTGGGGGGGGAGGCCTCGGGGAGGCTGGCGGGGGGCCAGCCTCTCTGAGGTCTCGGGGAGGGGGCTGGCTCTGCGGGGCCAGTCAGCCTCTGGGGTGGGGGAGGCCGGCGGGAGGCCGGTTTCTCTCAGCGGAGAGATGACCTCCGCTGCAACTATGCATTGAACTGTTTGTAGATACTTTAGGGCAGGCAGCAATAAATTTCGATTCAAACCAACTTGCAGTTCTAACACTACTCATATACCACTCCTAACCCTCACCATATCGCTCCTAACCCTCGCCATATCGTCAGCCTAACCCTCACCATGTCTTTCTCGACCTAACCCTAACCCTAACGTGCATGTAAGTCGTGGGTTTACTCGCATTTACCTGCATTGTGAAGCATTTGAACGAGTCTTTACAATTTCGCATTTTACCAATAGCAATGCCAGACTTAGTGAGTTTTTGAGAGGTAAGTTGCGAAATAATGGTTGTTGTAATGGCTGTAACAGAGTTGTAGACCCACATATACATATTGGGCAGCTATCAAGTCGATGTTTACAGATTTAGGGCAGGCAGGGCTTTAGAAATATCGCAGTAGTATGGTTAACAGTGTGGTACTAGTCTGGGTCAACACACCTAGACCGGAGGTTTAAAGTGCAGACTTACTTTAGGGTTAGACTAGGGTTAGAGTCGGAATAGTGGACAGGCTTGTATCTATTATATTCTGTCTAATGCAGTCATGCTATGTCGCATTTTTGAGTGTTGCAATGATTTATATGCACCATTATAAAGGTCGTGTAGTCGACCGACTTATGTGATTACAGGGGTGATATAGCCCACCAGTAAGTGCGAGTCAATACCACCATATAGTCGACAAGTATATCCAAGTCAATGCACCATTACAAGGGTCATATAGTCGACTAGTATGTGCCATCTATGTACTACTACAAAAGTCGACAAGTCGACCATAGCATAGCATACTTTGGGGGAAAGTGCTATAACATCACATTCAAAGCAAAGATAGCATGTCCGCCCACATGAGTACATGCCACATAATGTGCAGCAATATGCCCGGATTGATTGAGGAAGGTAAAGAGACCAAGTCCGCAAAAAAGCGCCCAAAGCGCGCAAATTCTAAGTGTCTGGAATCTGCGGGTTTGCAGGTTTGCATTCTGCACTCCCGAAAAAAGCGTCCATACGGTAGGAGTAACATGCCTGCCACTTTGTAGACTGTTTCCGGGGCTGCCGGGGGGTTGTGGAAGAGGGCAGCCCAGAAATGCGAAAATGTGCACAGGCGGCTAACATTGCGCAAGGGGGAGCCCTGCCAAAATGCGATATAGTGGACACCACTTTTCACGCCTCATGCGCGCCGGGTCCTGGCACAGCCACCCAGAGCGCCCTGCCTACTTCATGAGGGAAAGCTGAAGGGCAGTGGCGAACAGA
>JAHKGY010000012.1:1557500-1560000 GCA_020736865.1 Ganoderma leucocontextum | reverse complement strand
GTAAGTACAGCGAGGTATCTAGTTTAGGCAGGCTTGAAAGGTCGGGTTATATGCCAATTAACTTCTGTGCTATTATCCACGGCCATAGGACTCCGAAAGCACCGCATCCCGTCCGATCTGCGAAGTTAACCGGAGTGCCGCCCAGTTAGTACCACGGTGGGGGACCACGCGGGAATCCTGGGTGCTGTGGTTTTGCATTTTCTTACTTGCGGTTAACACTCTTTCGAATGTGCCCTTGTATTTACTTTCGGTGTACTTACCTCCGTTCAACTGGTTACTTACTTGCATACAAAGGTCGAACTTATCTCTCTTCAACTGGTTACTTACTTGTCGGATTTACCTGCCTTCAACTGGTTACTGACTCCCGTACAAAGGTCGGATTTACTTCCCTTCAACTGGCTACTTACTTGCATACAAAGGTCGGACTTATCTCTCTTCAACTGGTTACTTACTTGTCGGATTTACCTGCCTTCAACTCGCTGCTTACTCCCGTACAAAGGTCGGATTTACTTCCCTTCAACTGGCTACTTACTTGCATACAAAGGTCGGACTTACTTCCCTTCAACTGGTTACTTACTTGCATACAAAGGTCGGACTTATACACTTTCAATCATGTACTTACTGACCTACAAAAGTCGCGCTTGCCTGCATATAAGCCCGCATTTCAATAGAGTACCTACCTCTGCCACTTTGTAGACTGTTTCCGGGGCTACCAGGGGGTTGTGGAAGAGAGCAGCCCAGAAATGCGAAAATGTGCGCAGGCGGCTAACATTGCGCAAGGGGGAGCCCTGCCAAAATGCGATATAGTGGACACCACTTTTCACGCCTCATGCGCGCCGGGTCCTTGCACAGCCACCCAGAGCGCTCTACATACCTTAAGAGGAAAGGCTGAAAGGCAGCAGTGAACGGAACGGCGCAAGCTCAGTACTTCACGCTGCTTAGTACGTTATTAACTCTTGCCTAGTAGATTTTGAACGGAGTAATCCCTGAGTAATCCGAGCCGGATAGAACTGGGAACAACCTTGATAAATCGAACGGTTATGGGTAAAACCGGGGGAATCAAGGAGCAGGGGCTCTAAGCAGTAGTGTGGCTCGGGTTTACCGCTTGCATTGCAATTGATTCGGGTTCTGGGGGTCAACTATTGAGCTGTACAAACATCTTTGTAATGCAATGTAAACTCGCCGCGACACTGCATGTGTGCCCTTGCTCCTGATGCGCTTCAGGTCACTGGGAGCGCATTGTAGCGGGCTGTTTATCCGGTCATTAACATCTGCGTAATGATCGGATAAACGGCTCGTGTGTGAGGGTCCACCAGCCGTTTCGGTCCTCACAGGGTGGCCGGGTGGGGTTTACTCCTCAAAGGAAACCCGGGTTGCCTTCTATGGAGGGCAATTCGGGTTTCCAATGAAGAGTAACTCTCATCCCTTGGGGGGGGGGGCCTCGGGGAGGCGGTCGGGGGGCCAGCCTCTCTGAGGTCTCGGGAAGGGGGCTGGCTCTGAGGGGCCAGTCAGCCTCTCGGGTGGGGAGGCCGGCGGGAGGCCGGTTTCTCTCAGCGGAGAGATGACCTCCGCTGCAACTATGCATTGAACTGTTTGTAGATACTTTAGGGCAGGCAGCAATAAATTTCGATTCAAACCAACTTGCAGTTCTAACACTACTCATATACCACTCCTAACCCTCACCATATCGCTCCTAACCCTCGCCATATCGTCAGCCTAACCCTCACCATGTCTTTCTCGACCTAACCCTAACCCTAACGTGCATGTAAGTCGTGGGTTTACTCGCATTTACCTGCATTGTGAAGCATTTGAACGAGTCTTTACAATTTCGCATTTTACCAATAGCAATGCCAGACTTAGTGAGTTTTTGAGAGGTAAGTTGCGAAATAATGGTTGTTGTAATGGCTGTAACAGAGTTGTAGACCCACATATACATATTGGGCAGCTATCAAGTCGATGTTTACAGATTTAGGGCAGGCAGGGCTTTAGAAATATCGCAGTAGTATGGTTAACAGTGTGGTACTAGTCTGGGTCAACACACCTAGACCGGAGGTTTAAAGTGCAGACTTACTTTAGGGTTAGACTAGGGTTAGAGTCGGAATAGTGGACAGGCTTGTATCTATTATATTCTGTCTAATGCAGTCATGCTATGTCGCATTTTTTGAGTGTTGCAATGATTTATATGCACCATTATAAAGGTCGTGTAGTCGACCGACTTATGTGATTACAGGGGTGATATAGCCCACCAGTAAGTGCGAGTCAATACCACCATATAGTCGACAAGTATATCCAAGTCAATGCACCATTACAAGGGTCATATAGTCGACTAGTATGTGCCATCTATGTACTACTACAAAAGTCGACAAGTCGACCATTGCATAGCATTCTTTGGGGGGAAAGTGCTATAACATCACATTCAAAGCAAAGATAGCATGTCCGCCCACATGAGTACATGCCACATAATGTGCAGCAATATGCCCGGATTGATTGAGGAAGGTAA
>JAHKGY010000012.1:1515000-1517500 GCA_020736865.1 Ganoderma leucocontextum | reverse complement strand
TGCCCTTGCTCCTGATGCGCTTCAGGTCACTGGGAGCGCATTGTAGCGGGCTGTTTATCCGGTCATTAACATCTGCGTAATGATCGGATAAACGGCTCGTGTGTGAGGGTCCACCAGCCGCTTCGGTCCTCACAGTGTGGCCGGGTGGGGTTTACTCCTCAAAGGAAACCCGGGTTGCCTTCTATGGAGGGCAATTCGGGTTTCCAATGAAGAGTAACTCTCATCCCTTGGGGGGGGAGGCCTCGGGGAGGCTGGCGGGGGGCCAGCCTCTCTGAGGTCTCGGGGAGGGGGCTGGCTCTGAGGGGCCAGTCAGCCTCTCGGGTGGGGGAGGCCGGCGGGAGGCCGGTTTCTCTCAGCGGAGAGATGACCTCCGCTGCAACTATGCATTGAACTGTTTGTAGATACTTTAGGGCAGGCAGCAATAAATTTCGATTCAAACCAACTTGCAGTTCTAACACTACTCATATACCACTCCTAACCCTCACCATATCGCTCCTAACCCTCGCCATATCGTCAGCCTAACCTCACCATGTCTTTCTCGACCTAACCCTAACCCTAACGTGCATGTAAGTCGTGGGTTTACTCGCATTTACCTGCATTGTGAAGCATTTGAACGAGTCTTTACAATTTCGCATTTTACCAATAGCAATGCCAGACTTAGTGAGTTTTTGAGAGGTAAGTTGCGAAATAATGGTTGTTGTAATGGCTGTAACAGAGTTGTAGACCCACATATACATATTGGGCAGCTATCAAGTCGATGTTTACAGATTTAGGCAGGCAGGGCTTTAGAAATATCGCAGTAGTATGGTTAACAGTGTGGTACTAGTCTGGGTCAACACACCTAGACCGGAGGTTTAAAGTGCAGACTTACTTTAGGGTTAGACTAGGGTTAGAGTCGGAATAGTGGACAGGCTTGTATCTATTATATTCTGTCTAATGCAGTCATGCTATGTCGCATTTTTTGAGTGTTGCAATGATTTATATGCACCATTATAAAGGTCGTGTAGTCGACCGACTTATGTGATTACAGGGGTGATATAGCCCACCAGTAAGTGCGAGTCAATACCACCATATAGTCGACAAGTATATCCAAGTCAATGCACCATTACAAGGGTCATATAGTCGACTAGTATGTGCCATCTATGTACTACTACAAAAGTCGACAAGTCGACCATAGCATAGCATACTTTGGGGGAAAGTGCTATAACATCACATTCAAAGCAAAGATAGCATGTCCGCCCACATGAGTACATGCCACATAATGTGCAGCAATATGCCCGGATTGATTGAGGAAGGTAAAGAGACCAAGTCCGCAAAAAAGCGCCCAAAGCGCGCAAATTCTAAGTGTCTGAATCTGCGGGTTTGCAGGTTTGCATTCTGCACTCCCGAAAAAAGCGTCCATACGGTAGGAGTAACATGCCTGCCACTTTGTAGACTGTTTCCGGGGCTGCCGGGGGGTTGTGGAAGAGGGCAGCCCAGAAATGCGAAAATGTGCACAGGCGGCTAACATTGCGCAAGGGGGAGCCCTGCCAAAATGCGATATAGTGGACACCACTTTTCACGCCTCATGCGCGCCGGGTCCTGGCACAGCCACCCAGAGCGCCCTGCCTACTTCATGAGGGAAAGCTGAAGGGCAGTGGCGAACAGAACGGCGCAAGCTCAGTAATTCGCAATGCTTAGTAGGTCAGTAACTCTTGCCTAGTAGGTCTTGAACGGGTGATAAGTCTTTAGGAGTCCTTATAGGATGTGACGAAGCAGCCTCAGTAAGCCGAACGGTGTAACGGGCTTAGTAGGTGTCGAACGGGTAGAGCACTCAGTAGTCCAGAAGAGAAAGGGGATCCCTCAGTAAGCTGAACGGCGCATGCGCCCAGTAGGTGTCGAACGGGTTGATCCCTCAGTAATTCAGAAGAGAAAGGGGATCCTCAGTAAGCTGAACGGCGCATGCGCCCAGTAGGTGTCGAACGGGTTGATCCTCAGTAATTCAGGATAGAACGGGGTTCCTCAGTAAGCCGAACGGTTGGCCGAGTAGGTTATGGAAACGGATAGAGAACAAGTAATTCGAAAGCTGACGTCCGTCGGTGTCGAACAGAACGGGATCTCTGCGGTACGCCGAAAAGCAAAGTTGGGGTTAGAATGGGAGTCGAAAGGCGCAGTCGAGTAAGCTCCCATTCAAGTGGGATGACTGGCAGTCCCTGGACCGAGCCATAGATGCGCCTGCCTTGCAGGATGTACTGGCTCGCGGATGGGATAGTCGGGATTGTACTGAATGGTTATTTGGTTTCTCAACTAGTCGGATGCTGTCCTTCTGTGACATGCGTCTGCGCTGTTGAAGGATGTGGATTACTTGCCGATGGCCAAACCTGTTAGCAATTATTCACTCGGGGATACGCCGCGACTGTGCGCATCTTTTAGGTGCTGTCGGTTGCTGGTAGTCCTCACTGAAGGCCGCGATCTTAGTCCCATGGACTAGGAGAGCACGTCTGAAACTTGTGAGATCGGG
>JAHKGY010000012.1:1502500-1507500 GCA_020736865.1 Ganoderma leucocontextum | reverse complement strand
AAAGGCTGAAAGGCAGCAGTGAACGGAACGGCGCAAGCTCAGTACTTCACGCTGCTTAGTACGTTATTAACTCTGCCTAGTAGATTTTGAACGGAGTAATCCCTGAGTAATCCGAGCCGGATAGAACTGGGAACAACCTTGATAAATCGAACGGTTATGGGTAAAACCGGGGGAATCAAGGAGCAGGGGCTCTAAGCAGTAGTGTGGCTCGGGTTTACCGCTTGCATTGCAATTGATTCGGGTTCTGGGGGTCAACTATTGAGCTGTACAAACATCTTTGTAATGCAATGTAAACTCGCCGCGACACTGCATGTGTGCCCTTGCTCCTGATGCGCTTCAGGTCACTGGGAGCGCATTGTAGCGGGCTGTTTATCCGGTCATTAACATCTGCGTAATGATCGGATAAACGGCTCGTGTGTGAGGGTCCACCAGCCGCTTCGGTCCTCACAGTGTGGCCGGGTGGGGTTTACTTTCAAAGGAAACCCGGTTGCGTTCTATGGAGGGCAATTCGGGTTTCCAATGAAGAGTAACTCTCATCCCTTGGGGGGGGAGGCCTCGGGGAGGCTGGCGGGGGGCCAGCCTCTCTGAGGTCTCGGGGAGGGGGCTGGCTCTGAGGGGCCAGTCAGCCTCTCGGGTGGGGGAGGCCGGCGGGAGGCCGGTTTCTCTCAGCGGAGAGATGACCTCCGCTGCAACTATGCATTGAACTGTTTGTAGATACTTTAGGAAGGCAGCAATAAATTTCGATTCAAACCAACTTGCAGTTCTAACACTACTCATATACCACTCCTAACCCTCACCATATCGCTCCTAACCCTCGCCATATCGTCAGCCTAACCCTCACCATGTCTTTCTCGACCTAACCCTAACCCTAACGTGCATGTAAGTCGTGGGTTTACTCGCATTTACCTGCATTGTGAAGCATTTGAACGAGTCTTTACAATTTCGCATTTTACCAATAGCAATGCCAGACTTAGTGAGTTTTTGAGAGGTAAGTTGCGAAATAATGGTTGTTGTAATGGCTGTAACAGAGTTGTAGACCCACATATACATATTGGGCAGCTATCAAGTCGATGTTTAAAGATTTAGGCAGGCAGGGCTTTAGAAATATCGCAGTAGTATGGTTAACAGTGTGGTACTAGTCTGGGTCAACACACCTAGACCGGAGGTTTAAAGTGCAGACTTACTTTAGGGTTAGACTAGGTTAGAGTCGGAATAGTGGACAGGCTTGTATCTATTATATTCTGTCTAATGCAGTCATGCTATGTCGCATTTTTTGAGTGTTGCAATGATTTATATGCACCATTATAAAGGTCGTGTAGTCGACCGACTTATGTGATTACAGGGGTGATATAGCCCACCAGTAAGTGCGAGTCAATACCACCATATAGTCGACAAGTATATCCAAGTCAATGCACCATTACAAGGGTCATATAGTCGACTAGTATGTGCCATCTATGTACTACTACAAAAGTCGACAAGTCGACCATAGCATAGCATACTTTGGGGGAAAGTGCTATAACATCACATTCAAAGCAAAGATAGCATGTCCGCCCACATGAGTACATGCCACATAATGTGCAGCAATATGCCCGGATTGATTGAGGAAGGTAAAGAGACCAAGTCCGCAAAAAAAGCGCCCAAAGCGCGCAAATTCTAAGTGTCTGGAATCTGCGGGTTTGCAGGTTTGCATTCTGCACTCCCGAAAAAAGCGTCCATACGGTAGGAGTAACATGCCTGCCACTTTGTAGACTGTTTCCGGGGCTGCCGGGGGGGGTTGTGGAAGAGGGCAGCCCAGAAATGCGAAAATGTGCACAGGCGGCTAACATTGCGCAAGGGGGAGCCCTGCCAAAATGCGATATAGTGGACACCACTTTTCACGCCTCATGCGCGCCGGGTCCTGGCACAGCCACCCAGAGCGCCCTGCCTACTTCATGAGGGAAAGCTGAAGGGCAGTGGCGAACAGAACGGCGCAAGCTCAGTAATTCGCAATGCTTAGTAGGTCAGTAACTCTTGCCTAGTAGGTCTTGAACGGGTGATAAGTCTTTAGGAGTCCTTATAGGATGTGACGAAGCAGCCTCAGTAAGCCGAACGGTGTAACGGGCTTAGTAGGTGTCGAACGGGTAGAGCACTCAGTAGTCCAGAAGAGAAAGGGGATCCCTCAGTAAGCTGAACGGCGCATGCGCCCAGTAGGTGTCGAACGGGTTGATCCCTCAGTAATTCAGAAGAGAAAGGGGATCCCTCAGTAAGCTGAACGGCGCATGCGCCCAGTAGGTGTCGAACGGGTTGATCCTCAGTAATTCAGGATAGAACGGGGTTCCTCAGTAAGCCGAACGGTTGGCCGAGTAGGTTATGGAAACGGATAGAGAACAAGTAATTCGAAAGCTGACGTCCGTCGGTGTCGAACAGAACGGGATCTCTGCGGTACGCCGAAAAGCAAAGTTGGGGTTAGAATGGGAGTCGAAAGGCGCAGTCGAGTAAGCTCCCATTCAAGTGGGATGACTGGCAGTCCCTGGACCGAGCCATAGATGCGCCTGCCTTGCAGGATGTACTGGCTCGCGGATGGGATAGTCGGGATTGTACTGAATGGTTATTTGGTTTCTCAACTAGTCGGATGCTGTCCTTCTGTGACATGCGTCTGCGCTGTTGAAGGATGTGGATTACTTGCCGATGGCCAAACCTGTTAGCAATTATTCACTCGGGGATACGCCGCGACTGTGCGCATCTTTTAGGTGCTGTCGGTTGCTGGTAGTCCTCACTGAAGGCCGCGATCTTAGTCCCATGTACTAGAGAGCACGTCTGAAACTTGTGAGATCGGGAAACAAGGGGATCTAGGACTGGTTCGCTCGACTGTGAGTACGCGTTGCGGAAAACGGTCGCGGATCGTGTCCGGTCGGATTTGAAAGGCGTTATAGCCTTGTAACGAACACCAGCCGTTGGAAAGCGCTCCGGCGCGAGTACGCGGTCAGCCGCACTTGTGTGGCAAGGACAGTAGTTACCTGGTTGATCCTGCCAGTAGTCATATGCTTGTCTCAAAGATTAAGCCATGCATGTCTAAGTATAAACAATTTTGTACTGTGAAACTGCGAATGGCTCATTAAATCAGTTATAGTTTATTTGATGGTACCTTGCTACATGGATAACTGTGGTAATTCTAGAGCTAATACATGCAATCAAGCCCCGACTTCCGGGAGGGGTGTATTTATTAGATAAAAAACCAACGCGGTTCGCCGCTCCATTGGTGATTCATAATAATCTTCGAATCGCACGGCCTTGCGCCGGCGATGCTTCATTCAAATATCTGCCCTATCAACTTTCGATGGTAGGATAGAGGCCTACCATGGTTTCAACGGGTAACGGGGAATAAGGGTTCGATTCCGGAGAGGGAGCCTGAGAAACGGCTACCACATCCAAGGAAGGCAGCAGGCGCGCAAATTACCCAATCCCGACACGGGAGGTAGTGACAATAAATAACAATATGGGGCCCTTTCGGGTCTCATAATTGGAATGAGTACAATTTAAATCTCTTAACGAGGAACAATTGGAGGGCAAGTCTGGCTTCACCCTATTCAGGCATAGTTCACCATCTTTCGGGTCCCAACATACATGCTCTACCGCGGATCCTTCAGAGAACGTCAGGTCCGGGCGTCGATGCCCTCCACGACAGAGGTCTCAACTTTCACTTTCATTGCGCGCTCGGGTTTTCCACCCAAACACTCGCAGGTATGTTAGACTCCTTGGTCCGTGTTTCAAGACGGGTCGTTTAAAGCCATTATGCCAGCATCCTAAGCGCGAAAGTGGGCGAACCCCTGCCTTGCGGCGCGCTGCGTTCCTCGATCCCAACCGCCGTATGCGACTAGAGTCTATAACACACCCGGAGGTGCCACATTACTCCAGCCCTTTTCCGACGGTCAAAATCGATGCTGACCCGTCATCCGGAAAGTGCACCAAGCGAAAGCAAGGCTGAGTTCCGGACGACGCGACTGACTTCAAGCGTTTCCCTTTCAGCAATTTCACGTACTGTTTAACTCTCTTCCAAAGTGCTTTTCATCTTTCCTCACGGTACTTGTTCGCTATCGGTCTCTCGCCAATATTTAGCTTTAGATGGAATTCACCACCCATTTTGAGCTGCATTCCCAAACAACTCGACTCTTTGAGAGCGCATCACAAAGCACTGGTAGTCCGTGTCAAAGACGGGATTCTCACCTCTATGACGCTCTGTTCCAAGAGACTTATACACGGTCCAGCGCGGAAAGCACTTCTCCAGACTACAACTCGGACGGCCGAAGACCGCCAGATTTTAAATTTGAGCTTTTCCCGCTTCACTCGCAGTTACTAGGGGAATCCTTGTTAGTTTCTTTTCCTCCGCTTATTGATATGCTTAAGTTCAGCGGGTAGTCCTACCTGATTTGAGGTCAGAGGTCATAAAGCTGTCTTCAAGCGAAGACGGTTAGAAGCTCGCCAAACGCTTCACGGTCGCGGCGTAGACATTATCACACCGAGAGCCGATCCGCAAGGAATCAAGCTAATGCATTTAAGAGGAGCCGACCGAAGAGGGCCGACAAGCCTCCAAGTCCAAGCCTACAAACCGCAAAAGCTTGTAGGTTGAAGATTTCATGACACTCAACAGGCATGCTCCTCGGAATACCAAGGAGCGCAAGGTGCGTTCAAAGATTCGATGATTCACTGAATTCTGCAATTCACATTACTTATCGCATTTCGCTGCGTTCTTCATCGATGCGAGAGCCAAGAGATCCGTTGCTGAAAGTTGTATATAGATGCGTTACATCGCAATACACATTCTAATACTTTATAGAGTTTGTGATAAACGCAGGCACAGACGCGCTTCACGAAGCCCCGCAAGGAGCACGCTTCGCAGATCTGAAACCCACAGTAAGTGCACAGGTGTAGAGTGGATGAGCAGGGCGTGCACGTGCCTCGGAAGGCCAGCTACAACCCAGTCAGAACTCGATAATGATCCTTCCGCAGGTTCACCTACGGAA
>JAHKGY010000012.1:1497500-1500000 GCA_020736865.1 Ganoderma leucocontextum | reverse complement strand
GCGCCGTTCAGCTTACTGAGGGATCCCCTTTCTCTTCTGAATTACTGAGGGATCAACCCGTTCGACACCTACTGGGCGCATGCGCCGTTCAGCTTACTGAGGGATCCCCTTTCTCTTCTGGACTACTGAGTGCTCTACCCGTTCGACACCTACTAAGCCCGTTACACCGTTCGGCTTACTGAGGCTGCTTCGTCACATCCTATAAGGACTCCTAAAGACTTATCACCCGTTCAAGACCTACTAGGCAAGAGTTACTGACCTACTAAGCATTGCGAATTACTGAGCTTGCGCCGTTCTGTTCGCCACTGCCCTTCAGCTTTCCCTCATGAAGTAGGCAGGGCGCTCTGGGTGGCTGTGCCAGGACCCGGCGCGCATGAGGCGTGAAAAGTGGTGTCCACTATATCGCATTTTGGCAGGGCTCCTTGCGCAATGTTAGCCGCCTGTGCACATTTTCGCATTTCTGGGCTGCCCTCTTCCACAACCCCCCGGCAGCCCCGGAAACAGTCTACAAAGTGGCAGGCATGTTACTCCTACCGTATGGACGCTTTTTTCGGGAGTGCAGAATGCAAACCTGCAAACCCGCAGATTCCAGACACTTAGAATTTGCGCGCTTTGGGCGCTTTTTTGCGGACTTGGTCTCTTTACCTTCCTCAATCAATCCGGGCATATTGCTGCACATTATGTGGCATGTACTCATGTGGGCGGACATGCTATCTTTGCTTTGAATGTGATGTTATAGCACTTTCCCCCAAAGTATGCTATGCTATGGTCGACTTGTCGACTTTTGTAGTAGTACATAGATGGCACATACTAGTCGACTATATGACCCTTGTAATGGTGCATTGACTTGGATATACTTGTCGACTATATGGTGGTATTGACTCGCACTTACTGGTGGGCTATATCACCCTGTAATCACATAAGTCGGTCGACTACACGACCTTTATAATGGTGCATATAAATCATTGCAACACTCAAAAATGCGACATAGCATGACTGCATTAGACAGAATATAATAGATACAAGCCTGTCCACTATTCCGACTCTAACCCTAGTCTAACCCTAAAGTAAGTCTGCACTTTAAACCTCCGGTCTAGGTGTGTTGACCCAGACTAGTACCACACTGTTAACCATACTACTGCGATATTTCTAAAGCCCTGCCTGCCCTAAATCTGTAAACATCGACTTGATAGCTGCCCAATATGTATATGTGGGTCTACAACTCTGTTACAGCCATTACAACAACCATTATTTCGCAACTTACCTCTCAAAACTCACTAAGTCTGGCATTGCTATTGGTAAAATGCGAAATTGTAAAGACTCGCTCAAATGCTTCACAATGCAGGTAATGCGAGTAAACCCACGACTTACATGCACGTTAGGGTTAGGGTTAGGTCGAGAAAGACATGGTGAGGGTTAGGCTGACGATATGGCGAGGGTTAGGAGCGATATGGTGAGGGTTAGGAGTGGTATATGAGTAGTGTTAGAACTGCAAGTTGGTTTGAATCGAAATTTATTGCTGCCTGCCCTAAAGTATCTACAAACAGTTCAATGCATAGTTGCAGCGGAGGTCATCTCTCCGCTGAGAGAAACCGGCCTCCCGCCGGCCTCCCCACCCGAGAGGCTGACTGGCCCTCAGAGCCAGCCCTCCCCGAGACCTCAGAGAGGCTGGCCCCGCCAGCCTCCCCGAGGCCTCCCAAGGGATGAGAGTTACTTCATTGGAAACCCGAATTGCCCTCCATAGAAGGCAACCCGGTTTCTTTGAGGAGTAAACCCCACCCCGGCCACACTGTGAGGACCCGAAACGGCTGGTGGACTCACACACGAGCCGCTTATCCGATCATTACGCAGATGTTAATGACCGGATAAACAGCTCGCTACAATGCGCCTCCCAGTGACCTGAAGCGCATCAGGAGCAAGGGCACACATGCAGTGTCGCGGCGAGTTTACATTGCATTACAAAGATGTTTGTACAGCTCAATAGTTGACCCCAGAACCCGAATCAATTGCAATGCAAGCGTAAACCCGAGCCACACTACTGCTTAGAGCCCTGCTCCTTGATTCCCGGTTTTACCCATAACCGCTCGATTTATCAAGGTTGTTCCCAGTTCTATCCGCTCGGATTACTCAGGGATTACTCCGCTCAAAATCTACTAGGCAAGAGTTAATAACGCACTAAGCAGCGTGAAGTACTGAGCTTGCGCCGCCCGCTCACTGCTGCCTTTCAGCCTTTCCTCTTAAGGTATGTAGAGCGCCTGGGTGGCTGTGCAAGGACAAGTCGCGCATGAGGCGTGAAAAGTGGTGTCAACTATATCTCATTTTGGCAGGGCTCCTCTTGCTCAATGTTAGCCGCCTGCGCACATTTTCGCATTTCTGGGCTGCTCTCTTCCACAACCCCCTGGTAGCCCCGGAAACAGTCTACAAAGTGGCAGAGGTAGGTACTCTATTGAAATGCGGGCTTATATGCAGGCAAGCGCGACTTTTGTAGGTCAGTAAGTAC
>JAHKGY010000012.1:1487500-1490000 GCA_020736865.1 Ganoderma leucocontextum | reverse complement strand
AGTACATCCTGCAAGGCAGGCGCATCTATGGCTCGGTCCAGGGACTGCCAGTCATCCCACTTGAATGGGAGCTTACTCGACTGCGCCTTTCGACTCCCATTCTAACCCCAACTTTGCTTTTCGGCGTACCGCAGAGATCCCGTTCTGTTCGACACCGACGGACGTCAGCTTTCGAATTACTTGTTCTCTATCCGTTTCCATAACCTACTCGGCCAACCGTTCGGCTTACTGAGGGAACCCCGTTCTATCCTGAATTACTGAGGGATCAACCCGTTCGACACCTACTGGGCGCATGCGCCGTTCAGCTTACTGAGGGATCCCCTTTCTCTTCTGAATTACTGAGGGATCAACCCGTTCGACACCTACTGGGCGCATGCGCCGTTCAGCTTACTGAGGGATCCCCTTTCTCTTCTGGACTACTGAGTGCTCTACCCGTTCGACACCTACTAAGCCCGTTACACCGTTCGGCTTACTGAGGCTGCTTCGTCACATCCTATAAGGACTCCTAAAGACTTATCACCCGTTCAAGACCTACTAGGCAAGAGTTACTGACCTACTAAGCATTGCGAATTACTGAGCTTGCGCCGTTCTGTTCGCCACTGCCCTTCAGCTTTCCCTCATGAAGTAGGCAGGGCGCTCTGGGTGGCTGTGCCAGGACCCGGCGCGCATGAGGCGTGAAAAGTGGTGTCCACTATATCGCATTTTGGCAGGGCTCCTCTTGCGCAATGTTAGCCGCCTGTGCACATTTTCGCATTTCTGGGCTGCCCTCTTCCACAACCCCCCGGCAGCCCCGGAAACAGTCTACAAAGTGGCAGGCATGTTACTCCTACCGTATGGACGCTTTTTTCGGGAGTGCAGAATGCAAACCTGCAAACCCGCAGATTCCAGACACTTAGAATTTGCGCGCTTTGGGCGCTTTTTTGCGGACTTGGTCTCTTTACCTTCCTCAATCAATCCGGGCATATTGCTGCACATTATGTGGCATGTACTCATGTGGGCGGACATGCTATCTTTGCTTTGAATGTGATGTTATAGCACTTTCCCCCAAAGTATGCTATGCTATGGTCGACTTGTCGACTTTTGTAGTAGTACATAGATGGCACATACTAGTCGACTATATGACCCTTGTAATGGTGCATTGACTTGGATATACTTGTCGACTATATGGTGGTATTGACTCGCACTTACTGGTGGGCTATATCACCCCTGTAATCACATAAGTCGGTCGACTACACGACCTTTATAATGGTGCATATAAATCATTGCAACACTCAAAAATGCGACATAGCATGACTGCATTAGACAGAATATAATAGATACAAGCCTGTCCACTATTCCGACTCTAACCCTAGTCTAACCCTAAAGTAAGTCTGCACTTTAAACCTCCGGTCTAGGTGTGTTGACCCAGACTAGTACCACACTGTTAACCATACTACTGCGATATTTCTAAAGCCCTGCCTGCCCTAAATCTGTAAACATCGACTTGATAGCTGCCCAATATGTATATGTGGGTCTACAACTCTGTTACAGCCATTACAACAACCATTATTTCGCAACTTACCTCTCAAAAGCTGCCCAATATGTATATGTGGGTCTACAACTCTGTTACAGCCATTACAACAACCATTATTTCGCAACTTACCTCTCAAAAACTCACTAAGTCTGGCATTGCTATTGGTAAAATGCGAAATTGTAAAGACTCGTTCAAATGCTTCACAATGCAGGTAAATGCGAGTAAACCCACGACTTACATGCACGTTAGGGTTAGGGTTAGGTCGAGAAAGACATGGTGAGGGTTAGGCTGACGATATGGCGAGGGTTAGGAGCGATATGGTGAGGGTTAGGAGTGGTATATGAGTAGTGTTAGAACTGCAAGTTGGTTTGAATCGAAATTTATTGCTGCCTGCCCTAAAGTATCTACAAACAGTTCAATGCATAGTTGCAGCGGAGGTCATCTCTCCGCTGAGAGAAACCGGCCTCCCGCCGGCCTCCCCACCCGAGAGGCTGACTGGCCCCTCAGAGCCAGCCCCCTCCCCGAGACCTCAGAGAGGCTGGCCCCCCGCCAGCCTCCCCGAGGCCTCCCCCCCCAAGGGATGAGAGTTACTCTTCATTGGAAACCCGAATTGCCCTCCATAGAAGGCAACCTGTTTTACTTTGAGGAGTAAACCCCACCCGGCCACACTGTGAGGACCGAAAGCGGCTGGTGGACCCTCCGTCACGAGCCGTTTATCCGATCATTACGCAGATGTTAATGACCGGATAAACAGCCGCTACAATGCGCTCCCAGTGACCTGAAGCGCATCAGGAGCAAGGGCACACATGCAGTGTCGCGGCGAGTTTACATTGCATTACAAAGATGTTTGTACAGCTCAATAGTTGACCCCCAGAACCCGAATCAATTGCAATGCAAGCGGTAAACCCGAGCCACACTACTGCTTAGAGCCCCTGCTCCTTGATTCCCCCGGTTTTACCCATAACCGTTCGATTTATCAAGGTTGTT